>PVJX010008796.1:5249-63832 GCA_004027295.1 Dolichotis patagonum
TGATAGAGAGTGAATATCTCCGATTGTCTAATTTTGAACTTTATGTCTCTTACATTGCTTTCTTATGATCCGCTTTGTTCTGTTTTGTTGTGAGTAATTTTACCCTTTTGATATAATTGCATGTATATTTGAATGGGTAAGATGGATGACTATATTGCTGTTTTTGTCAGATCGTGGAGCAGAACTGTTAACAGTCTCACTGTTTGAATGTCTACTTTACATGTTTTAACTTTGTAATTTTTTTTTTTTTTTTTGGTACCAGGGATCAAACTCACGACCTCACACTTGAACAACTATTTCCAAGAAGTCAGTATGTAATTTGTCAAGTAATAATTTCTTAGGTTTTTTTTTGTTGTTGTTCTTTTCCTTTATTCCTTGGAATTCTGTTGCTGCTACCCTTCATTCTGCTTTGTTTTGTTTTGCTTTTTTTTTTCTCTTTAAATAAATTTTTTTTTAAAAAGTGAAAAAGGGACTCAAACAGATACTGACTACTTAGAATGATAAAGTTTTAGAAATGGCCCAACATGTGTAGCTCAGTGATAAAGCCAATCTTCACTCTGAGCTCAAGCCCTGGCACCAAAAACAAAAACAAATTAAAAAAAAAAAAAACAAATTGGAAAAAAATTGAAAACTCATTACCTCATCAAGAAAAGGAAAGGAAAAACTCAAATTCATGAAATGAGATATGAAAAGGATGAATTCACTACAGATCCTGTGGAAATTCAGAAGATCAACATTTCACTTTGAAAATGTTTACACACATAGGCTGGAAAACACAGAAGAAATGGACAGATTCTTAGAAACCTATTAATTACCAAAACTGAATCAAGAAAACATAAAAATTCTGAATAACCCAGTATCAGTCACTGAAATTGAAAATGTAATTAAAAACTTACTAACAAAGAAAAGTCCAGATCCTGATAAATTTACAGCTGCATTCTACAAGAAATTTAAAGAAGATTTACTGCCAATACTCCTCAAACTCTTTAATGAAATTGGAAGGGAAGCAATTCTCCCTAACTTATTCCTGGGGGCAAGTAAGTATTACTCTGATACCAAAACCAGAGAAAGACTCAACCAAAAAGTAGACCAACTCAACAGGCCAATCTCCCTAATGAACATAGATGCAAAAATCCTCCATAAAATACTAGCAAACAGAATGCAGCAAATCATTAAGAAGATTATACACTGTGACCAAGTGGGATTCATCCCAGAGATAGTTCAACACACACAAATCAAAAATGTAATACATCACATCAACAGAGCCAAAGACAAAAATCACATGGTCATCTCAATAGACGCAGAAAAGCTTCTGATAAAATTCAACACACATTCATGATAAAAATCCTGCAGAAAATCTAAATAGATGGTCTCTCCTTCAATCTGATAAAAGCCATCTATGACAAACGAAGAGTCAACATCATACTAAACAGATAAAAACCGAAAGCGCTCACTCTAAAATCAGGAACGAGACAAGGATGTCCACTATCACCACTCCTTTTCAATACAGTTCTGAAAGTGTTAGCCAGAGCAATTAGACAAGACAGAGAAATAAAAGGCATAAGGACAAGAAAGGAAGAACTTAAACTATTATTTTTTGCAGACATAATACTCTACATAGAAGACTCCAAAAACTCCACCAGAAGACTATTAGAATTAATAAGCAAATTCAGCAGCATAGTTGGATACAAAATCAACACACAAAAATCAACAGCATTCTTGTACACAAACATCAAATTCATTGAGAGAGAAACTATGGAAATAACACTTTTCAAAATAGCATCCAAAACAATAAACTACTTATGAAACACTCTAAAGAAGGATGTAAAAGATCTATATATTGAAAACAACAGTACTCTGGAAAAGGAGATCGAGGAAGCTATCAGAAAATGGAAAGATATCCCTTGCTCTTGGATAGGTAGAACCAACATGGTGAAAACGGCCATACTTCCAAAACTGTCATACGGATTTAATGCAATTCTGATCAAAATACCATTTGCATACCTCACAGATCTAGAGAAAACATTTCTAAAATTCATTTGGAAACAGAATAAACGTAGGATAGCAAAGACAAACGTGGGTAACAAAGGCAAGGCAGGAGTCACCACAACTCCTGACTTGAAATTATACTACAAAGCTACTGGAACAGACAAGATATAGACACAACTACAAAGACACTCAGCCACCTTATTTTAGACAAAAGGGCCAAACATATTCACTGAAGAAAGCTTCTCTAATAAATGGTACAGGAAAAATAGGCTTTAGCCAATGACTAAAACTAGACACACATCTATCACCATGCACTCAACTAAAGTCAAAATGGATCAAAGATCTAAATATTAAAACAGAAACACAAAAGCTACTGGAAGTCAAGGTAGGTAGAAATCCTGTAGCCACAGGGGTAGGCAAAGAGTTCATGAATAAAACCCAAACTGCTCAGATAGTACTTCAGAGTCAACAACTGGGATCTCATCTCATTAAAAAAAAGTTTTTGCACATCAAAAGAAATCACGAAGAGAGTGAAAAGCAAATTCACAGAATGGGAAAAAAATTTAGCCAGTTGTCTCTTGAAGGACTTCTATCTAAAACATAAAGGAACTGAAAAATACCAGGCCCCTCATATTCAAAGACCCAATCCAAAAATGGCAATCTGAGATGAATATGCACTTCTCAGCTGAAGAAATACAAATGGAAAATATATACATGAAGAAATGCTCAACATCACTGGTCATTCGAGAAATGCAAATTAAAACAACACTGAGATTCCACTTCACTCCAGAAAGAATGGCTATCGCCAAGAAATCAACCAGTAACAAATGCTGGAGGGCTCTGAGCCAAAAAGAACCCTTCTCCACTGTTGGTGAGAGTGTAGACTGGTACAACCACTATGGAAATCAGTGCAGAGTCCTCAAAAATCTAGGAATGGCGGTCCCATTCCATCCAGCTATTCCCTTTCTGGTTATTTTCTCAGAAGAATTGAAAACATCAAGCCACAGCAACATATTTGCACCCATGTTTATTGCAGCACAATTTGTAATAGCTAAATCTTGCAAACACCACTAATGTCCATTAATTAAGGAATGGCTAAAAAAAGATGTGGCTTTTTTATATAATAGAATATTACTCAGCTATAAAGAAGGATAAAATTTAAGGCTTTTATGCCACTTAAGACCATACTCATAAGTGAAATAAATCACACTCACATGTGTAAATATATTGTCTCCCTGGTGTAAAAATCTCAAAGAGTAAATAAGATCCAAAATGTACAATAGACATTGTGAATGTGAAAGGAAAAATACTGCTCAAAAAGAAAAAAACAACTGGGATAGAGGAAAGGAGAAAAAAAGAAGGGAAAAATATATATAGATATTCCCAACACTACGAAAGGAGAAGTGGCGCAGGGGGACACGGTATTCAAGAATATCATAATCTGATCTGCACTGACCATCCTACTCTTTTTTTGGTATGATGTATAGTCTATAAACATAAAAAGCTTATTCTATTTTCAGACTCCTACATCAGGATCCGAAGGGCCTTATTACCCTTCTCAATTGGGAGCAATACTTTTACATATCAAACCTATCCAGAAAACTGGCATACAACCAGGAAAAAAAAATGTCAACAAATATAGAATCTTTGACCTCAAGAAATTCAATGTAACTTGCTAAATGACAGACAACAGGTTATTTTCCTCGACTTCTGTGTGAGCAAGGAGTAGATGGATTTGGGGAATAATAAAGACCTTATCTGAAAGACAGCTCCTAGGGGCACTCCACAGTCTACTAGTTGGAGGAGTCAGCAGATGAACACACTTTCTCACGAACAGACGCTCTGAGAAGGCCTGCCTGCCTCCCTGGGGTCTTCTCCCGCAAACGTAAGAAGGAAGGAGATGGACCCTTCCCCCTAAGGAATCCCAAATACAATCCCGGGACTGACTCCGCGGACTTGAACACCTGCAAGCGTCAGAAGCTAAGGAATGCTACGCCCCCGGGACTGAGCGGTGGGGAGAACACGCTACCTGGGAATAGCCAGCTCGACCGGTCTTCTCCTTCAGCTGGACGACTCGTGGAGCGCCACAACACGAAGGCCTGCAACCGTAGCATTCAGGCTCGGCACTAAATCCACCAACTTAAGCCTTGTGCTCCGGAAAGAGGGTACGCAGGAGCTTCCTGGGCGCACTCAGTACACATCAACTCCGGGAGACTGTCTTTCCCTTTCCCTTTGCTCCGCCCCCAGCCGACAGGGTACGCGTGCGCAGACGCGGGATGCCGCTGAGCACTTCGGGAAATGTAGTCTCTGCGCAGGTGCCGGTGAGCCGCCGGAGTCCTACATCCCGGCCGAATCCCGGCAAGTCAGAGCACTCCTTACCGCCCCCCACCCCGGTCCTTATTCCCATCTTCACAGCGGTCCCGTCACCTCGCGCGCACCTTCATCCCTACGCGCTAGGCTTCCGTCAGGGCGCGCCCCGCAGGAGAGCGCGAGACGCCCCTCTTTCCCCAGCCCGCTGCGCCGGGAGGCGGGGTCCGCCGCCCGCCCCCCGCCGTCAGCCTCCCCGCCCGCCGCCGCTCCCCGCGGGTGTCGGGCGGGTACCCAGGTCCAGGCAGCGGCCGCAGAAGGGGCGGCGGCGGCGGCGGCGGCGGGCGCCGCGGGCGATGCCCCTGCCCCGCTGCTCCGGCGGGGGTCAGTGCGAGCGGCGGCGGCGGGGGGCGGCGGCCGCGGCAGAGGGGCCGAGGGCCGGCGGCGGCCGCGAAGGGCATCGGCGGCGGCGGCGGCGGTGATGGCAGAGGCGATGTGAGTGCCGCGGGCGGGGACGCGGGGCTGGCGAGCCCGAGCGGGCGGGCGGCCGGGCGGGCAGCTGAGCGCGCGGTAAGGAGCCGGGAGCCGCTGCCGCGGTCCGCCGGAGGCCGGGGCCTCGCGAGCCCGGCCGTGCGTGCGGGGGTCCCGGGCGGCTGAGGCGGGGCCGAGCGGGCCGAGGGCGGCTGCGATTGTTCTCAACACCCCTCCCCCACCCCGCCCCGTATGTCTGTTTGTCACTTGCAGCTGAAGATGGAAGGAGCCAGGCGCAGGGGAGGCGGCGGCGGCCGTGGCCGTGGAGGCAAGACTGTAGGGGGCTCTGGCCTAAGCAAGAGTAGACTCTATCCCCAGGCCCAGCACTCTCACTACCCCCACTATGCCGCCTCAGCCACCCCTAATCAGGCTGGGGGCACAGCCGAAATCCAAGAACTAGCCTCCAAACGAGTGGACATCCAGAAAAAGAGGTTTTACCTAGACGTGAAGCAAAGCTCGAGGGGACGGTTCCTAAAGATAGCTGAAGTCTGGATAGGGAGAGGCCGGCAGGACAATATTAGAAAGAGTAAACTGACCCTCTCCCTGTCTGTGGCAGCGGAGCTGAAGGACTGTCTAGGGGACTTCATCGAGCACTACGCCCACCTGGGCCTGAAAGGCCACAGGCAAGAGCATGGCCACAGCAAAGAGCAAGGCTCCCGGAGGAGGCAGAAGCACCCAGCACCCTCCCCTCCAGTCTCAGTGGGATCCGAAGAGCATCCTCACAGTGTCCTCAAAACAGACTACATAGAGAGGGACAATAGGAAATACTACCTGGACCTAAAGGAAAATCAACGGGGTCGCTTCCTAAGGATTAGACAGACCATGATGCGGGGCACTGGCATGATAGGTTATTTTGGCCACACTTTGGGCCAAGAACAGACTATTGTCCTCCCTGCACAAGGAATGATTGAGTTTCGTGATGCCTTGGTTCAGCTAATTGAAGACTATGGTGAAGGAGACATAGAAGAAAGAAGAGGTGGAGACGATGACCCGCTTGAACTCCCAGAGGGGACTTCTTTCAGAGTGGACAATAAAAGGTTCTACTTTGATGTGGGCTCTAATAAATATGGAATATTCCTCAAGGTAAGTGAGGTGAGGCCGCCTTACCGTAATACTATTACTGTTCCATTCAAAGCTTGGACAAGGTTTGGGGAGAATTTTATCAAGTATGAAGAAGAGATGAGGAAAATTTGCAACAGCCATAAAGAAAAGAGAATGGATGGCAGAAGGGCCAGTGGTGAAGAACAAGAATGCCTCGACTAGAGTGATATTGAACTCCATCAGGCAAAATTTTAAATCCTAAATTGGCTAAAAGTACTGATCCATAATCATTTGAAGAAGTTTTTTTCTTTTTTTTTTTTTTGGCCCTTTGTTATTAGTAATACCTCTAGTATTTATACTTCAAGAAGTCTGATTCTCATGTTCTGTTATACATAGATCACTATAATTCTTATGGGAATTCCAGCCTTCCCAGTTGAGCTGTTTCAACTGCTCCAGACTTTTGAAGTATGCAAATCAGCACAAAATGTGACATTTTGACCTTCTAAATACTATAAGATTTACACTGCACTGTGATATAATCCTGAAAAAAATACATATACTTAATATGAGAGTATGAATTTCTATTTAACAAATTGCCCCCTAAAAAAGTATTTCATTCCTACTTCATGAAAAGCTGCTAAGCATACCTGTAGGACACCACAGAAACAGAGACTGACCACAAGTATAACATAAATACTATAAAAGTACAAGTAGAAATATGTTGCCCATTGCATAACTGAATATTACACGGTAGGGGTCAAAAAAGTGAAATCTTATTAGATAATTAAATTTTAAAGATACATGACCATAATATTTAATGTAGTATTCTATAATTTCATATATTGTGGTAACCTACAGTTTGTAGTTGCCATATCAAAGCCATGAGAGAGTTCTAATTGGTTATTCTAAAGTAGTTACAATCCCATCTTCACTTCCGTTTGTTGTACCATATATTTTTGTTGACATTCCAAAGTTTCAGGAATTACTTTTGTGTCACTTTTGAGTGAGAGGCTTCATCCAGTGGCTTTGCTATAAGAATCTTGGTGTTTTAGCATTTCATGCTAATTTGAAGATTGTGATAGATTTTTTTCCCTAAAATATAAAATGGACAAGGTGTTACATTTTATGTTTCTTTAACACAGTTTCAGAGGGGTTGGTGCACCAATTAACTGATACAAAAATATCTGTAATACTATATTTAAGTAGCACTTTTGCAATTGCTACCCATAAAACAATGTCAGACTTCCAGTATAAACCTGATTTTTACAGGTATTTTAATTCCAGAATGAAAAAAATTTTTTCTAAAAGCATTTAGAATACAAATTTTCAGTCTGGGAAAAATATTTGAAGATAGTTTTGGTTATAAGCATATGCAAAAAGAAAATTCAGGCATTTTCCAAGGTGCTCT
Source organism: Dolichotis patagonum (assembly GCA_004027295.1). Classification (NCBI taxonomy): domain Eukaryota; kingdom Metazoa; phylum Chordata; class Mammalia; order Rodentia; family Caviidae; genus Dolichotis; species Dolichotis patagonum. Next base: position 12,526 of record PVJX010008796.1, read on the forward strand.
TTATGATACTTAAAGAGGTTTACTTTACACAGCTTATCCGTTTACCTGTATTAAAAAATTACTTTCCAGAAAGTGCCACATCAACTTTTCAACACCTAAGCAATTTTTTAAACAAGTGGATATAGTGTATATGTGTACCAACCCACACTGTATTAACTAACTTTCATTTGTTAAGCTGTATTTTATTCTGAATGAAGTGATTGTCTTTTACCTTGGCTTTATTCACCTACCATACATTGAGAACATATAATCGTGTTTAAGAGCCTGATTTCAACCCCCTGGTATAGCTCATTGATGAGAGCTGGCTGCATGGATTGAGATCAGAATGTAGCTCTTCTTCAATATATTATAAAAGTAATTATTTAAATATTATTTAAAAATTTTCTTTCAGAAATTTGTCCCCAGACAGTGTCCCTAAGAAAACTTTGTTACAAAGTAAGAAAGTTAATTTCATTGATTTATATTGCTTAAGAACAGGTGATCAGTAACCCAGACATACATATACTGGTGTTAGTTTGCAGATTACTTTCACGTTTCCTCAAGTAGTGTGAAGGAATCTCAGTTCATTAAAATGTGGACCATCTGAATCACTATGGAGCAACTGAAGGTTAGAAGATAATATTAGTACTAGAGTTAATAGCACATGGTGGGTGTTGAGACTATAAAGTAGCAAAGATTTTTTAACAGTCCTAACTGTAAAATACCATAACAATGTAGGCTTGCTAAAAAGTAGTTTTTGGTATATGAAGGAGTGATGTGCACTTGAATTACTGTACTACTGATTGTTATTGCTGCCCATCATAGTGCCTATTAATAATCAACCTGTCAGATTTTCACAAGCTGGAGCTGTGAATATTCCAGTGTTCAATTATTCCTATCACTATTGCTATGAGTGTATGCTCTCTCTTAAAACCTTCCTTTTTAAAATATTTATATCCGTTAGGACTACATGATTTATTTTTTGGTCTTTAGTCTGATAAGATTTGAGTATGCATATATATGTGTGTGTGTGTGTGTGTGTGTGTGTGTGTGTATACACACACACACACACACACACCGTTACTACATCAGACTTAAAGATAACTATTCAATTCATTGTATATAATATTATTAGTTTAATAATGGATTATTTAAGTAAAGAATTAGTTACACAGCCAAATTTTTTACCTTGTATGTATACTTCAAAGTTTTGCTATTTCAAGATTGGATAGATGCATATATACCAGAAAATGAATATACTCTAAAATTAAGGCTTCTACCAATCCTTTTGTTTTACCTTTTCATAGTTAATATAGTCACTGAAAAATATGATACTATGATTTTTGATACTTAAAATTTCCTAGAATTCCTTAGCCATAAGTAAGTATGATCCAATTCAAAGCTCTGGTATTAGGACATGTATTGCCATGTATCTTTTGAAATAAGCTACTATGTTTATCTGTGCAATATACATTTTATTTGTCATCACTTATAAATGAAGCTGCAATTGTACATGGTATTCTTCAAAATATCAGGATCCTTGCCTGGAAGATATTAATCTCCTAAGGCAACTGGATGTTAGAAGTAAAAAATGAGCATTGAAGTTAGTAACCAAAATTACTAGTTCTCTGTATAATGCTAAAACTGATGATGTTTGCACATAATAATCCAAGCATAATGTGGTACAGACTCAAACTGTAATAATATAAGCTAATACTATGAAATTTGGAAACGGGTTCCTCATAATAGTTGGCAGTATGCTCCTAGCAATTAAAAGCAGCACTAATCTGTTGCTTATATGCAAAAGATGCAATGTACTATAAAGGTATTAAAATTCTGCCACATTTTATAATTTTCCTTTTTAAAGCCCCAAACTGCCATGTCCCTTAAACTTGAGTCAAACACAAGCTTATTTGCACTAAAGAGCATGGCCAAAAAAATAAATGACAGGGTGGAAAAGCTAGTTGGAACCTCTTGGAATAATTGGTTCTAATGAGAGAATTTCACATTTGTCTATTTGAAAGCTATATGGTCCAGGCAGACAATCTGTCAGTTCACTAATTTAATAATGCACTTTACCTTTTGTATATAGAAGATGTACATTTATGTCCCTTGACAGGTGGGATGTGTTTCAATAACTACGTAGTTAGAACCTGTAGGATGATCTCTTGCATGCATGTTTGTATTGGAACTGTTGTTAGTAACAGCTTTCCATTAAATCAGTGTAATGGAGAAGGGTAGAAGATGCATTTGAAACAAATCCCAATGCATTTAACAATGAATTTTGGAGTTCATCTTTGTATTCTTAAGGATTAGAATAAATTTTAAAAACTATTTCTAATCCAGATGACTATTGCATTTGAGACTATATCTACTTGAGACTTTTCATAAGACTCTGAAAGTTAATTTTGGGAATTTGTCTAGATAAAGTAATTTTTAATGATTCTATTTCATTGCTGACATATGTTTAAATAACAAAAAGGATAGTACAGTGATACTGTACTAGAATTAAAAGTATGGTTAGATGATATTTTTTAAATACCGAGACTAAACAAAATTTCAAGTTAAGAAAATGCAGTGAGCCTACTGTTACTAAAATAAATAAAACATTTCAAAATTTGCATACGTACCAATTAAAAAGGGCATTGTGGGATTTAGTGTATCCTTCCATCCTAAAAAATTCCTGAGGTGTACATTTTAAAGTTACATAATTGTTTAATAATAGGTTGTATGTACTTTACTGAGAAACACTGTGTACTAACAATTCATTGAGAGTGTGCTATATTTACTGCATTCATTTTATATCTATAGATAAGAATACATTATATATAGTCATACTATCTTAATACAATCATGTATTTATATTGTAATTTTGCAAATATTTTCAGTAAAATAAACATTTATCTAAGCTGCACAATTTGAAGAGGATGAAATTAGAATATACCCTCAGATACTCATTTTTATAAGCAGCTACAATTGAAATTTATGTGTTGTAATTTAAGTTTTGTTTTATAGTTATTTTGATATTTAATGAATAAGACTTAATTTGAATTTTTAAGTGGTTTTCTGAAAATAATTTATTCATGTGTGAGATATTTTTTCCTGGTTATTTCTAAATGTCTTTAATTAAAACTAATTATGAAATCTTATTCCAAACTTTTTGTGAGGGCTTTGCTTAGTCACCACTTAATTTGAAGTCTGTCTTCACCAAAATACTAAACATCTTCAGCAGGATGTTTTGATTGTAAAAAGAAGTTCACATTGATTCTAAAGTTATATAATATTGCAGGAGTAATATTTATCATTGCCAATTATGAATCTTAAAATCTTTCTGACGTTTCCTTAAAGATTTCTTGACTTTCATAAAGATATGGTGACTAATGATTAGCCCATCAGAGGAAGAGAATAAAGATGTTAACATGCTGTTTAGACAATCCACAGTTCACAATACTGTAGTAATGAAGTACAGGAAAAATGTGTTTCCCAATTTAATGTTACATGAAAATTGGAATTTTAGATCACAGTAACTGTCATAAAATATGCCCAAATTTATATAGGTAGATCTTAGAAAAATAATGTTAGTATATTTTCTTGTATAATGAAAAAATCAAGCTATGTTCTTACTTTGACATGACATTTAAATTTATTTTAGTAGTGGGGTTTTAATATTATTGAATAGGGAAAAATATATAGTGCAATATTTAAATACTACAAATGGTTAGACAGTGAAAAGTAGCAACCAATGTTACCAATTTCTTGTGTATCCCTCCAGGGTTACTGTGTTATACAAACATATATGTATATACATTTATTCTTTTTAAACATATAAATGAAAACCTGTACACTTTCCCCTATCTCCTAGATCAATTTTATCTGGCATTTAAGGTATTTTCCTTTTACATAATTAAATATCATACCTAATATAGTTAACATACCATTTAATTTAACTGTGTTACACCAAGAGAGTATCAAAGAAATTTTGAATGAATCCCATTGGTATTTACTTAAAAGTTTTGTATATGTTAATTTTTAAAATGTATAAATGTTCAGTTGATCCTAATCTCCTTTCAATGTTCTTCCTAATCGTTTTACCTTTCTATATTTCTTCTGTCTTGAAGAAAGTTTAAAAGCAACAGCATATTAAATAATTCAACCAAGTGTTACTTTAGATTAACTATGTTCTCTAATGGGAAACATCCATATTCAAAAGCTTTAACAAATTATGACTTGATTTTTATGAATTCTATTACTGTTTCTATCCAAAGACCTTGTCGCTATAAGAACAAAATAATGTTAGGACTATAGTAAAAGATTATATTATGACTTTGTTGAAGTGTTTTGATTTATTACACAAAGGTTTTATGATATGAAGAATAAATGGTTTATTCAACAACTTCAGCAAATCCAAGTCTATGCAAAGAGATAATACTGACCCTAATTGTTAAATGCATTAATTTCTTATTGAAGGACCCAGAGTCTGTCAGAAGTTCTTAGGATCAAAAGATACTATGATGATTTGGGGAAAGAGTAAAACTTGAGAGGCAAAGAGGTTCCAAGTGCCACTAAAACTTATCCACTCTCTGCTGGAAAAATATAGTAAAATAAAATGGTAAATATGATTGTTTTAAAATGCATTTAGTATTACTGCTATTTCTGAAAATATAACCAAAAATAATAATTGCCCTCTCTCCCACAAAAAAAAAATCATTCTGTTTTCATTCTCATCAAATATACACTGTGAGATCACTTTTCTATTGACTACCAAGAAAAAAATTATTATCTGAAAAATTTAAGATCCTGTATTTCAACTCTTCAGTTTTATCGGGTGAAGCAAGGACAGCATTACGATGCAGTGCAGTTAAAAACATGTTTAAAGCCATGTAGATGAGGAAGAATTTTTTTAATGGATTGGTATTTATAAATTTTATGAAAATGGTATAAGATGTAAAATTTAAAATCGTCTTAAACTGTATAAGAATATCTCCATTTTTAATGACGTTGTTTGGTTTGGTTTGATTTGGCTTAGTACCAGGGATCAAACTCACAACCTCGGCTCGCCATGCAGGCGCTTGTGCTGCTGAGCTATATCCCCAGCCCTAGTGATGTACTTTTTGTTTATAAAATGAAAGAGGTGCTAGAACACAGTATCCTCTTAAACACATTTTAAAAGCATAGAAGAGTTTGATTCTTTTATTTTAGTGATGAATAACACATCATCCTTTACAGAATCTATAAAATTTATAAGAATCTCCAAGTATTTACTTGTTTATGCTTAAATTGTTATGTTCATAAATTTTCCCTTCTTTAATGCAGAGGTCAAAAGCAAAGTAAATTCACTTCCAAGAATAAATTTTATTTGAGTTTATGCTAAAAATATTAAATGTGTCCCATCTTTTTAATCAAGGAGTTTCCCATGCTGGTACTTTCTGATAAACTGTTTTCCAGACTTTACCTTCTAGTACCCCTTGAGAAAATTCTTAAATTGAGGCCAGTGATACCCACTGGAAAATGGAAGCATAGTGCTGCTGGTGTGGTTATTTGAACAAAATAACTTATTTAAATGGAATATATTCTTAACTTTTTCTAAAGCTGAATAGTAGTTGTCTGTCTTCTCATTTTACACTTGTATTTAGTTTCTGCAAGAATTGTGATATTCAACTTTTATTGACCTAGGAAATACTAGGACTTTAAAAGAAGAAAGTAACCCCTATGAAAAATGTTACAGTATTTAAAACTCAAAGTTGTTCAGATTGTAAGATGGGAGAAAAATGTTTCTGCCGTTTTTTGTCTTTGTCATACTAATGGTATAAGTCTGATTACTTTATCTGATTAAAATCAAATTTTCTTTTATAAGAAGTTACTATATTGAGAAATAGTGTTTTATTTTTCTTAGAGAAATGGTTCTTTAGATTAATACTCTTCCACAGGATTTTATTTTTCATGGATAAAATAAGGTTGTTGTATACAAGTAGCAAATAGAATCAGGAGAAAGTAGTAGCTAATTATTTTGCCCATCAATAAAAAAAGACATCAGTCTAACAGAAAAATAAGTCATTTTCAAAATAAAGCATCTATGTATTCACACCTTTTAAAAATCATTTGAGAAATATAATTATAAGACCTAATTCTGCCAATATGTGGCCTGACTCTGAGTAAGTCATTGAATGTCCGTGGTGGTTTCCTCACAGAAAAGAAACAATGTTGAGCTAGAAGCTAAGGCTTATTCGTACTCTAGACTTAAAATTCTGCATCAGTGGAGTATGAATGCAAAACACATAAAGAATACTAAAATTGGAAAGTGTAAAAGAGTCTCTTTGTATTAAATGTAAATATAATAATGTGATGATACCCAAAGGAACAATGGAGCAATGTCAGTTCTATAACATCTGTATATTGCTTTAGCCACACAAAATTAAATTTTTTCCTAGTCCTTATTAATATCACACTGTTGTATGCTACATAACCATCTTTAGTTTCTTGAAAGAAATATGTTATTATCTATACAAAGTCTTGTTCTTTGGAAAGAGCATCTCTCATTCTGCATAGCAAAGAAAAATTAAAACTAACATCACTTCCTGAAATGCCATTTGTTCCTTCAATAACCATATATTGCATTACTGAGTAATATACTGTAACTGTCATTGCAGTACAATCAAGTACTGCCTTTGATCCTTTTTACCTTGATTTTATTGAATAAAAATAATGATTTTTTAGCAAAGAACATCAGGAAAGAAACCAATCCATGAAAAGTATGTTTTGTTCTAGAGTACCTGTACCTACTAGAATATGCAAAGATTATAAACATCCTGAAAATTCGATATAGCCTTGAGAAACTGCAGAAGTTGTTGATGATTGGTGAAGAGAAGCACCCAGGTTTTTCTCTTGAGTTATTGAATTAGGCTCCCCATTCCTACAACCTGCAGAGCCACACCTCTGGTAGTAGAGCGAACTGAAGGAATAACACCTCTCCAGCACTTTCTTTTGGTTCTTGTTTGTCAAAGACAGTGCTTAAGAGCAACCTAATTGTGTTTTGATCACTGCAAAACACTCTCTGCACATAAAATTCCATTGATGAAACATTCTATGTGATAAACAATCTTTGGCCCAGTAGTGGCTCACAGTAACAATTTGGTTGACCTGTTTCCAACAAATTCTGTCAAATGAATTGGTTGTTGTAGACAATTTTTTCTCTTCTTTTTCCCCTCTCTCTCCTCAAAATAGTAGATACATTTTAGGTTCTTGATTGTTTTATCTTTCAGTACTGTGTAAAATTTCAGTGGGATATGAAAAAACTTTAATTTAGCAGTTCTTTCCTTTTGCTATTTTATGGAAATATTCTTCAGCTTCCCATCAAACATTTCAAGCAACTTTACCGAAAGAACGTATCTAAATGCAAAAACTACCCAGCAAATTGAGACTACAGAGCCATAATAGTTTAGGAATAAAGATTTTGTACAAACACCTGGACTCAGTACACTCTTTATCATTTGCTAATTCACTTCAGAAACTGCTGAATTTTATTTCTAAGTTTTTTAGACTAGCAGTGTGATTTATACCAAATGATTTGACAGTTTCAGAGTTCAGTTGGACAAAGTCTGTCGCTTATTAAATACTCCAAAACTGGTATGCCATACTGTAAACTAGATGTAAAAGTACAATCTAAACTTTCATCAGTCATAGTCTTTTCTCTTCCCATACACTGTTTCCCTGTGGAAGTGCGTTAATCTGTGCTGCTTCCACTTCATCCAGTTTCTCGGGACTGATGGTCTGTGTCTGTCTGTCTCTCTCTGTGTCTCTGTTGCGCTCTCTCTCTCTCTCTCTCTCTCTTTGACAGGGTCTTACTTTGTAGTTCAGATCGCCTTCAACTCACTATGTAGCCCAGGCTGACCTCGAGCTCACTGATTGTACAGCCTCGGCCTACCAAGTGCTGGGATTAGAGACATGTGCCACCAAGCCCAGCCAAAGTGTTATTCTTCAGTTCTCAATACACAGTGACTCTTTAGAAAATATGTGACTAGCATGATTGACAGGTACTTTGAGAAACGAATTTGACATAGTACAACTATGACTATTTTTAAAGAGGGACAATAAAAGGAAATATCAACTAAAATTATTAGTACTAATTACTATTTACTGAATACCTACTCTATCCTAGGAAATTGTATAGGGGCCCTTATATGTACTATTTCCTCACCCCCCACCCCAGTGGTGATAGTGGTAATATTGGGGCCTTTTTGTGTGTGCTAAGAGCACTACCCCAGCTCCATCTCCTTTTTTAAGACGAAGTCTTGCTAAATTACCCAAGTTGGACTTCACCTGGTAAGCCTCCTGCCTCAGTCTTCCAAACTGCTGAAATTATACGCCTATGCCACCTGGTCTGGCCATATCTACCGTACTACTTCTCATCCTTGTGACATCCTCATTTTCATGTAATTCTCCAGAGCCTTAGAAGCTAGTTAAATTTTCATAACTAATATATTTGAGCTCAGATTCACAGCAAAAGCAACTGTGCTCATTCATTTAGGCCAGGCTGTGTTTAAGATATGCTCTAAAACTGATCCCCTGAACTCTGATAAAGCACAATCTACCCCCTGCCATTCTAAATAAATCTCTCTCACTTTGCCAGGAATTATTTTATCCAAAACTATCATCTTTATATGGTGTTCAACAAGAGACATTTGCTTGTCTGAAGATTTAATCAATTGGTTGAAATTGCTGCTGATAAATCCAGTTTACTTAATCTTTTGTATAGTGTACAGATTGAACCTCTAATCCTGGTCAACTCAAATAAATGTCCATTAATTTTTAATTCTTAAAAATGTTAGGTATTCCCTAGGAGCAAAGAGACAAGTTACTGTTCATTGAAAGCCTAAATCATGAACCAAAACAACTGTGTATGTTAAATTTGGAGACAAGTCTTAGTAATATTATTGAGAGTTTTGTTTCCTTCTCCCAACTTTTTCCTGCCACCTTAACTGGTTTCTAACAACCCTTCCTGTCATATATCGTTTCATTCATTTTATATTTAATTACCAGGTTTCCTCTTCCTTCCCTTAGCTCCAGCAGGATAAAGTGGGGTAACTGCTCCATTTAGAGATTAAGTATGTGTTTTTCTTCATTACTCCAGGATTATCATTTTTAAACCTTAGTGTGATGAGTCACTTGGAGGATTTGTTAAACCACAGATTGCTGGGCCCCAGCTCCAGAGTTTCCATTTGATATGAATGAGGGTGTAGAGAGAAGACCTAGAAATTTCTAACACATCCCAAGTAAAGTAGATGATGCTGATGTGGGAACCACACTTTAAGAACCACTGCTCCAGGTTGATAAAGATTCTACCAGAGCTTCAAAAACCAATAGAAGAAAAATTTAGTCAAAACAACTATCGTATCTTGGTAGGAAAAGACAACAGTACTTACTCTGCCCTGACAAGTTTACAAATCTTCAAACAAGCAATATTTTTTGTAGGTTGTATAGAGTTTTGGCTAAAAAAAATTATTTTCTTCCTTTTTATCCTTTCTTTAATAACCTTTTAGATTTACTCTCACTTTTCAACAGCTATTTTAAGGTAAATCTATTAGGAATTAATTATGAAGACATAAAAATCAAATGTATGCAGACTGGAGCATATTTTTAATTTATTAAAGAATTCTAGTATGTAAATCATTAAACAATAATTTTTCTGTTCAAGAATTATTAACACGAATTCAACAAATGTTAATTTTTAGAACCTGACCGTGGAATTTAATAACTGAATTTTACATTTTGTTACATATGCCATGTAGCTCAAAGATGCATAATTATAAAGTAGTATAAACAGTTTAAAGACTGGTCCTTAAAACACTGACTGTCTCTTGAGGTACATTAATGATGAGAAATAAACCAATTTCTATTAAAAGCATGTAATACTTTCACGCTCTTCTGATACTGTCTTTGTACGTGCAGGACAGAGGAACTGTATACTATAGTGCATTTATTGCACATTCTTAGATTAAAATTGGACTCTTTAGAGATATTTACTCCTGTGCACTAATTGAACATATTATTTGAAAACAATTACAATTAAAAATAATTGTTTGCCAACTTTATAGACATTCTATAATGTGCTGATCAAAATGAAAAAACATGCTTTATACTATATCTAGTTAATATAAAACTATAAAGAAGCCCCTTAATAACCATTATTCTACTGGATAACATGCTATTGGAAATATTGAATTAATTAATACATAGACAATTCTACAAGTTCTTTGACTTTTCTTTCCATCCACTATCCTTCCATAGTGTCCCAGAACACTGAATGATTCCCTGTGAGCAAGATTGACAAACTGCTGACAAATAGTCATGAACTCAAAAGAATCATTGTAAGTTCTTAAATTCTTCCCGTTTGTAATATACAGCTACAATATAAATTTTAGATTAAAAAATTTAAGTCATCAACTTTCATTTAAGTAGGTTTCAGGTGGAATATAGCTTTTTAGTTCATTTATAGTAGTTTCAGCAAACTTCAAGATCAGTTATTTTTCGCTGTTTCTAGAATTATGAAAGGCAGAAGCTAGACATTCACTTAATGAAGGATACAAAGGGAAATAAACTAGAAAAGAATTATTACTACCTCAAAGATCCTTTTCAATCCTGAGAGAATCAGAATTTATTAGGCATAATGCTTGGAAGTTTTATATTTAGGTTTGCTAATTTACCAGGTTGTATAAGATAGTTTTCCTAATGTTTGCCCTACAAAATTAAGTCCTGTATTTTCAAAAAAAAATCACTTTTTGTCTTTTTCAAAAAGGATTACACAAAAGAATAAATATTATTTATATGTCAGTAGTACCTGATTATGGGTTTGTTTTGAAAGGCATCAATGGCAGTAGGAGAAATTAGAAAACTAAATTATTGGGTATTATCAAGCTTTGTTTGTCTTTATAAAAATTGAGAATTCTATTTACAGATCAAACCATCTTTATCACCGTTCTCCATTTTTTCTTATACTGAAGATGAAAAGAAATAGCAGTGTGCTGATTTCATGTTAAATTTTCTGCTTTAAAACAAGTTTCCAAATCAGTTGATTATTGCTGCAAATTATATATATGATTCTCTCCTACAGTTTCATGGCTTGGTAAAGGGCAAAATTGTAGCCATACTATCTAAAAAATTTTCCATGCCAGTGTCATTTCTCATTAGTTCTTCCCATCATCTGTACTTTCTTGTGATTCTGTAACATTTCCAAATTTCAGCGGCCATCACTGTTCCCGTTTAAAACTTAGTCCAGTGATGCTCAAATATTAACACATACTACATTAAGAATGTCCCAGAGACTAATTTGTTTGGCCCATAGTGGGTTTGGAAATTGGCATTTTTAAATTGTCTTGCTCATTTTGATGTCAGTGTTCTGAAAGTCATTCTTTGTCAGTTACTTTGACTGTGGAGCTTTGATTGGCATCTTTTCTTACAAAAAGTACTTTTTCTGGAAAGAGCTGAACAGGTTGAAATGTAATTACACACAAATCTGTAAACTATGCTGCCCATGTCGACATGTTTAACTAAGCAAATTTTATTGTTGTACACAAATAATATATACAGACCTTATACATGTATTCACAGTTACATAAAATTATGCAGAGAACTCAGTCCCTTCCTTGCCCCTGAAGTAGTAGTGGCAAATTGGTTTCATCTTGTTTGTCACTGAAATTGATTGGCTGCCCTGAGGTGCTGTGTTAAGAATTTAAGTCTTCACATATAAGGAGAGAGAACAGCATTCATGCCAAAACTTGCTATTTGTTATCCCTGTATTAAAGCTATAAAAGTTCTTGTTATCACTCTAAAAATTTCAGGTTTAGCCAATCAGCTGGCATTTGCAGCAACAAACTACCATGTGGAATGGTTCTGTTCTAATACAATACTTGAAAGAGATTGTTTTAATCCAGTGGTCCCTTCTTTAAAATGGCATGGAATTTCTGATATGCCCCTAAGAACTAAAATAATCACAGCCATAAATCAAAAATACCAGCAAACATTAGCATTAAACTTTATATTTGCTTCTGAGTTCAGCCACCATTAAAATGACTATACATTTCTTTCTCTCAATCTGACTGTCTGCTTTGCTCTGCTCTGCACTGCTCTGCTCTGCACTGCTCTTCTGTTCCGTTCTCTTTTCTTATCCAACACGGGCAATTGAAGTGAGGTCTTTGCACAGAGCTATGTCCCCAGTCATTTTTTTTATTCTGCAACAATATCTCACTAAATTGTCCAGGCTGAACTCAATCTTGTGATACTGCCTCAACTTCCAAGGGTGCTGTAATTACAGGCACATGCCACCAACGTTCTCCCTTTAAAGCTTAAACATCCATTAATGCTCTGGTGTACATGGAATATTAAAAACATAGATTCTGATTTGGTTCAGAGTAGTTCAGAAATTAGCATTTTTAAATTGTCTTGCTCTTTTATCAATGTTCTGGAAGATGTTCTTTTGTCATAGACTTAGATTATGGAGCTTTGATTCATCTTTACAAATCATTTTCCCAGCTACAATTGCTTAATTAAAGTTTTAATATTATCAACCAAGATGTCATCAGATGGTCATGTTTTGTTAAAAATATTAGCATAATATCTAGGGCTCACTTTAAACAGGCTAAATGAGTATTTAATTCAGGATTCTATACTATCATATTTGCTAGCCAGTGATTGCTGAGAATGCCAGTTTCTCCCCCATTTCCAAAACTCAGACTGTTTCTGTTGGTACCGGGGATTAAAATTCATGACCTTGCACTTACCAGGCAATCGCTTGAGCCACTGAGCTAAATCCCCAGCCAACTCAGACTGTTTTAACTTGACATCCAACCACTGATTGCATTCGTAAATTTTACAACCAGAATGTTCTGAAACCTCTCCAACCTAAATGAAGTGAAAATTCTTTCAGTCGCTCACAAGTCGACCTTCTAAGTCACTGATGACTTTCTCAACATTTTTTTAAAGATATAAACCTATAGTTCATTAGGGCTAGAAAAATATACCTAGTCTAGAGATTAACCAATCTGTAGAATTTGCCTTGCAGTATTGAAATTCTGTACCCATTAAATCTCCCAGTGGCCTTTCCCCAGCCTCTGGCAGCTACTTTCATATTATCTTACCAATCTTTTTTTAAATATGCAAGATGATTTTGTAACCCTTCTTTCTACAATAATAGATTTATAGTTATTGTTATTTTGCTCTACAAGTATAAATCTTACCCTATTCTGTTATGATTTTCACACGTATAAAGATGGTACTGTTTCAAAGCAATAATGCTTATATTGAGATTAAAAGATTATCATAATCTTCATGAGTGGAAGATATTCTATCTGCATATTTTTCTACTAATTTAGAGGTAAAGTTTATTATTATTATTCTGAGACCTGGGAACTCCAAATGGATACTGTTTGATTTTTTTTTGTTGTTGAAGATTTGAGATTACAGTTAACAGAACAATTAGGCTTATGTACTAGAATTTCCATAGCTTTTTCCTATATATATATATGCCAGTTTTGTCATAAGACAGTAAAATTTATATAACAGAGTGGACATTTTTCCTGGGATTTAACAGTAATTTCACTGAATGAATTCAACATCTTTCATTAATTCATTACAAAACTTAAAGCAGCCTTACAGGAAACATAATTTGGAAGGAAATAGGTGTAAAATTAAAACACATCTGTCTGCAAATGAACTATTTCAAATACTATTTTCAAAATCATTGGCAGTAAGAAAAAACTCTACCCGAGAAACATATTCTAAAAACTTACTCTTTGAAAGCTTTCTTCAAAACAAATCTTCCTGTTATTAAAATTCAAGGAAACCAATAAAGTTTAAAATTCTATAATCAATATATATGTAAATAAGCAAAAAAGACATAATTATGTGTATACTGCTTATGATCTTGTTATATAAACTTTACTTAATTATCTTGAAGCTATCAAAAATTAGTTGATCACGACAGTTTGATAATATTGAGTCTTTATTCATTTTAGGAATTTAACAATTCATGGTATTAATGCTATCTTACTATCAGTGCTTACAAACTATGGCATTATTTTTAATACGTGGCAATCTTTAATATTTCCATAATTTTTGTGGCACTCAAATTTTTAACAATCTTCTGATTTACTTCAAAAACTTATTTTAGATTTGTATCATCGTTTCTTTATTCTCCACTATATTATTAGAAATGTTGTCTTGGCAGGGAGGAAAAACAGTGCTTTGAGTTGAAGAGAGTTAGGGAAGGGGTTGTAGTGAGTGTAGCCAGTTTAGTAACATTGTTGCAATATCAGGGCCCCCTCGCTATTAAAGATCTTTCTGCATTGTTCACCATTATCACCCCTAAATCACCTAAATTTATTCACTGCCCTTCACCCACCTGAGTGCATGCTTTCAACACCCAGAACTTAACCTCCCCTTGATTTGTAGTCTCTGACTTAAGGTAAGCACTAGTATCTTTCTAACAGGAAACTTTAGATAAGTGAATTCCAGCCTGAAAATTCAATGAGTTTAGAGCCTTATTTCATAACTATTTACCTACTTTGTCATTTATACTAATGCCTGTGGACATTATAAGAAAGTAAGTGCACTATTGGTCCTCAGGAATTATTAAACTGCATTCCTACTTTAGATGTCTTTGAGTTATTAGCTGTGTACAGTTCAACTAGACACCATTATATTGTTTGAATCTCCTCTCTCTTGCTCTCTCTCTCTCTCTCTCTCTTGCTCGCTTGCTCGCTCGCTCGCTTTTATTTTTTTGTACCGAGGATCAAACTCACAACCTTGTGCCTGCCAGACTTTTTTAATTCCCTTTCCCCCTTCCCCTTCTATCTCTTGCTCCCCTTCCCTTATGAGGAAGATCTATCCCCCTGCTTCCTATTGTCTGTCTTTTATTATTCTTTTTATTTGCATTTTGGGCTTGTCGTAGAAGAGTAATCACGCAGTATTTAAGTTTGGGTGCCTGATTCATTTCATGTAATATCATGGTCTCAGGGTGCATCTATTTTCTTCCAAAAACTCAAATTTATTGTTCTTTTTGGTAGAGTAGTACTCCAAAACTGGGTACTGTTGGGGCCAGCCACCTGTAGGCAGCCATTTGGGCTGCTGAGGAAGCAGGATCATTTGAGTCCACAGTGTAGCAAACCTTTTCTCAAACAAAATAAACAAAAATGAACAAAAAAAAAAAAACACAGCTTGTTGTAATTTAGTAGTATTTCTACTAAGGTGATTTGCATCTGATGCAAGACACATTACCTAAAATCTACATATGATTTGAAGGAAATGTTTGTTTTATACAGAAAAGGTAAACACAACTTGATTCTTAGGTTTTTAATAGCTAAACTCCAAATGACAAATCAGCATTAGCAAACTTATTACAAGATAACTATAAACTAAAATCAATATAAATGCTAAATTATTCACTACGTTTATGCTATAATAAAGCCAGCAAAAATTGTATGTTGTTTGGACTATGATTTCAAGCATTGATGAACACTTTAAAAATCCTTCCAGGCTTGCCTTTGAACTCATGATGTGCAGCCATATAGTATGTAAGGGAACTTTGTTGCCAATCAGAAGCCTTGAATCTGTGCCTTTTAGCCGGCCCCGGGGCACGTATTCAAACCTCTGAACCCAGCTCGCTTATCCATCAGTCTAAGGGACTGGATCAGAGTAGGCATTCTCCAAGAGCCCTGTCAATTTCTGTATCTCTGGAGTCAAGGAATCTTTCCTTCCACACCCTTCTTTCATTCTTCTCCAGCGGCTCTTTTTTTCATCTGATGTTTATTAATCATCCTATCTTTCCTGGCACCCTTCGTATTTAGTGCTGACTGCTTCACAGTGTTGCACTACTTTGTTTCATGGACTTTGCCCAGTCCGTTGTTGCTGCCATCGAGTGTTTGTGTTGTTTTGCATCAATCAAATATACAGTCTGCCCAAAAAATGTATACATACTTCAGGAGAAGAAAAACTTGCGTAAATATTTTAATGCTAAATTTATTGAGACATCATGAGATTAATAGAAGTTACCTTTGGCCTCTGTAGTTAAAAGAGGTGCTCAAAGTGGTGACTATGAGCTTCCAGACATTTATTAGTACAGTAAAATGCTGCTTGGATAACCTTGGCCATTCAGATTGTTGCACGTGCATTTTCAATTTCTTCTCTAAAAGCTGGCAGTGTTAGTGGGGTTTCTGTGATAGGGTTGCCACAGGTAACACCAATCTGCTTAAAACAATCATACTATGTTTCTTTTCCTGAAGTGTGTGTACATTTTTGAGTGGACTCTGTATTTTGAGCACTACTTCACAATGTAATTAATCATAAAGGACAGTTTTTTAAAGAAAATACAGCTTTTTATAATGGTTTCAACTATACTTCTCACATTTACCAAATGTGACAAGTAAATGAAGTATCTGTTGAATGAAAAAATAGGACAGTTTGATTAGGCTTCAAAGCTACTTTAAATGAAAAAGCTTAAGACTAATCATAGTAAAATATTTGTGTTATACAAATGAATGTACCTCTAGTCTACAGCATGGGGCCTGGCACAAAGTAACCACCCATGTCCATTGAATGAACAGAAGGACAGTGAATTTATTAAACAAAGAAAAAACTGTTTCTGAAGTGAAAATTTAGGGTCTACAAGAAGCAAAAGATTCCATATTAAACTGTACCTTAATTTGTGAGTTATCTTTAAAATACAAATGACACAGTATTTCTTAGCAAGTTTTTAAATGATCACTTTCATGAACATTAATCACCTCTTTGATTTGTCTGTTAAGGACTTTGATTTCAGAGTTGAACAGGAAGAGGAACAGTGCGGATTAAGTGACGAGATGATTTATGAAATCCACACAGTGCTAGGTACAGAGGGAAGTGCAGAGAAGGGAGAAACTGTCCGGTTTAAAATTTAAATTCCAGTTAAGGAGATAGGATTTTCATAAGGGAAACTAAGTTTGAAATATATTTAATGAAGACAGGTGGCATCTAAAAAGTCTTTTGGAATAAGGAATCACCTATTTAAAGCATGGGCTACTTAAATCCCTTAGCAACAAAGTCGTTTGCACTGAATTACATCCTCAGCCCTTTTTTCCCTCTAATTTTTTTATTTTGAGACAGGGTCTTTCTAGGTCATTTAAGTTGCCCATGCTGGGCTCAAGTTTTCAGCCCTCCTGCCTCAGCCTTCCAGACTGCTGGAATTACAGGTGTGCACCACCACCACCACTCCTGGCTAAACTCTTTATAATAGTTTATATATAATTTGATAAGATTTTAAAGTTGTTTCACTAATTTCATTTTATCCTGATGAAACTACTGATTCCAGTGAGTTTGGTTCCACATCACTATCCTCACCTAACAGATAAAACTCAGGCCCTGAGGTGAAATGACTTGCTGTAATCACTTAGCTACCTAATAAAATTCTGGGGTTTTAACAAGCCTGCTGTAATAACATTACAAAAATTTTAAATTTTAAGCTTTGAAATAAAAATTAGGTAAAATTTAAGCATGTAAAATTAGCATATAGTGGGCTCACCAGTATAAGCACCTGCCAGGCAAGCGCAAGATCCTGACTTTGATTCACAGTACAAAAAAAAAAAAAAAAAAATTAGCATATAGCTAATTAGAAGAGGTTTAGAATGAATGAATTCTAGGTAATTTCTTGTTTTCTTCCTTCTGTAGGCCATTTTGCACTTATCATGCACTCAGTTTAAGCCCTGGTGGGAAGCACAGCAACTTGTTGCACTGGTGCTTTTATCTTTGCATGAGTCACTTAACTGGATTCTGACCATCTACACATCAGCCTTTGCCTCAGACTCTTAAGTCACCTTTTATGCTTTCCTCCTTAGTCTTTCAGAACTTGCTCTCTTCCCACGCCACTATCAAAAATCTTGCCATGACATCAGCACTGCAGAGTAACCCTCAAAAAACGTTATTTAGATAATTTAACTACTTCATTTGTATAGTAAGCTCAGTTAATTAAAAATCAACTAGTGAATCTTTGCAGTCTTATGAGCAGCACCACCACTATAAGTTTTGGACAGACATTTGAAAGGAATTTTTCAAGTTTTTATCAAATTAACTCAAGAACCCACATCTTCATTTCCATCATCATACAGTGATCATACTTGTTCAAAAGGATGGTCCCAGACATGCAACAAAATTCAATAATATTAATTATGTTGTATTTATTAAAGTAAAATGCAAAATAATACCTATTAGAAATGTTTTTATTTCAGTAGGATTAATAGCATTGTGATTATAGCTCTAAGTAAGATATCCCGTTAAGTAAATTACTTTGCTCTCTGATATTCCCAGTTAACCATTATTTTGTATCATCACTAAGGAGTTTGAAGGTTGAATTCCAAATTCATATATGGAGACTGAATTATTCTGACCTTGTAGTTATGGCCCTAAAAGTTTCATGTGCAAATTAGCCTAATCTACACAAAGCATCATATTTATAAATGTTTAAAAGATCAATATACCTCATTATCAAGGAGGAGCTTAATAGGTCCACATTTTTCTTTTGCTATGAGAAGAATAAATCTACAATAATTATAACCCACTTCCTCCATCCCCTCAAGTAGTAACAGTAATTTCAGCTGTACTTTTGAGTCCTGGGTCCCTACAGAGTTATCACCCGGAGGCTAATCACAGAGAAGTAAGGAGCACAGACTTTAGTGTCAACCAGTCCTGGATTCAATCCAAATTCTATTGGTTGTGGAATCAGAACTGCTTAAAAGGATCACTGACCAGTCTGTATGATTTGGGGACTAATTGCTCCAGCACTAATAGAATTATTTTCACTGATTTTGTAGTATTGGTGTTAAGCATCCATAGAGAACTGACAATCTAAGATTTTCTTTTCTGTATCTGCCAACTTTGATTTATTTTTTTCCTGAAGGAGTCTCTTTCACTTTCATTTATAAGAAATAGGAAAAATCTTGAAAGATATCATGAGACCTTTTCAAAATAATTTAACTGTTTGCTTTCACCGTTTGAATCGGATCTCATTCAGTGGTTCTTCTACTGCCTGTCATCTGCTTCCCTGTTACTTTGCTTCAAAATCAGTAGGAGTATATGGGTTCATTTAGATTGTTTGTGTTTGTCTCGCAACTCTTTCCCACCTGCCTATTCTGAAGTTGAAAACATTATTACCAGATAATATTTGCAGGTCATTTTTGACCCTTAAAAAAACAGCTTTTTAAATTAATGAACACTTTAGTTCATGGTTTCAGAATAGCATGGAGGTATTATAATTTAGGCCCCAGTGACTGTCTTGAAGAGGTTCTTAGAGAGGTTCTTATCTTGATACTCAGCTTTTCCTCTTTCATATTTAAACTATAATTTTTTTTTTTTGTACCGGGAATCAAACTCATGACTGCGGGCTTGCAAGGCAGGCACTTACGCTGCTGAACTAAATCCCCGGCCCCTCAAACTATAATTTTTGTTTATCTCCTAGCACTAGAGCTCTGTTTTCTTTTGATACTTACAAACTTTTTATCCTCTCAGTCTCAGTAATATTTCCATGAAGTACCACATGACTATTCTATTGACTGTATACTTTTTTGCTCACTCTCAAGATGAAAATAATGTCCTTTAGTGTCATTTTTTAAAAGCAAAATTTTATAACTTGGTATCCATGTTATCTTGTGTCAGTTTATTGGGTTTTTAAATATTGTATCAATTTAAATTCATGCAAATGTTATATTAGCAATAGCAGTAGTAGTATGTATAATAGTATAATATGTGGGTTAGGGGTTTCAGAGCTTTTTTTAAAAAACTAATTAAATATGTGCCTACATATTTGTTTTTTAATCAATTTGTAATGTAGAATAAGAAACCACCATGTAAGGTAAGCAATGGCAGTTTAAGAGAAATGAGACCATTCATTTATTCATTTAATAAATATTTACTGTGTTCCCTTCATAAACCAGGCATTGTTTAGGAAAATTTTTTTTCTCCAATCCCAGATTAAAATCATAATCAAAGATAAAATTTTTTATTTTTATTTTAAATGTCTTTGTATGACATATGGTTTGGGACAGCATATGCCTTTGGTAGGTTTCATTTGAAATTACAAAAAAAAAATTGGAGAAATAATTGGCTTTTATTTTTTGCTTTAACTTTACAGGTAAATGCTTGACATCATTCATAGAATTCTGTTGAGAATATACTATTTTATTCTCAGAATCAATAGAATTTTCTCACTTATTTGTTTTTAGAATTGTCACATAGGTTATTTCTGTAGGAAAGTAGGCCTTCATTGGATATTTGACTCTGAAGGTAACCTCTTTAAAGCTGATGAATACATGGCCCCTTACATTTGAAGAGATGAGGTAATCATCATAATTAAGTCCCAGCCACTGGCATTCAGCATGGTTTTAAATGTGAAATACCAGATATACCACTTGACTTTGTATCAAGCGTCATAAGGTAAAATCTCCTTTCCTTCTTGCTCGTAAGTTTTAAGTGAATCACTCTCCTTTCTATACTGTCATATCCAACTGCCTCACCAGTAGTCCCTGAAAGCCCATGTCCTTCTTAAAGCACTAATTCTGGCCCCACTTCAGTGCATGCTGCTTTCTATAGGTAGTTTGAAAGAAGTTTTTAAATGAAGAAAAGAAAAGGAAAAAAAAAAAACCAACCTCTGATACTTTTGCAAGAATATTGTATTAGTTATAATATCTTTTAACATTTTCATTAAGATACAATTTGCACAGTGTGAAATGCTTATATCTTAATATACCTTTCAATCAATTTTGACAAACATGGAAACCAAAAATATCTCTCACCCCAAACAGTTCCTATGTACCCTTTCCCAGTCAGTTTTTCCATGCCCTTTCACCATCCCAGCTTCCACAGTGATCACTGTCTGATTTTTATCACCACTGGTTTTGTGTATTCCAGAAGCTTATTTAATTTAACACTTTAAAAAATCCATTGGTTTCTCTTCTTAAGCGTAATAGATTTGAAATCATCCATATTGTTGAGTTTAATGATAGTTCTTGATGATACTTTTTAATAAGCAGATCTTCACTAAGTACATATTTTAACTGACACATTCTTAAAAATATGGCAGCAAGTCTATTAGAAGAATGCAGGAGAAAATACACTATTAGTATTAATATTAATTGAAATACTCATAACATTCAAAATATCTGCCACCTTAGAGTTACATGGATCAAAAGATACCGTGTTGGGAGATTCTAAATGATATAGTAAAAAGAGAGGCACTGAGTGAATGCATTTAGCAACTGCAATGACAGCAGAACTGTTGTTTCCTTCAGTTTATCATTCTGGCTACAGAAAGTAAATGGGACAAATCATTTCAAGTGAGGATTATCTCTATTCAAAACATGCTGGACAGAAAACTTTCATTGTCAATGTGATGATGCTTCAGTAGCTGTTTTATACTCTTAAAAGGATGTAACGTGGACCTGTAGAACTTAGTTTTATTATGAGAGACTCACTTTGATTGGTAATTCCTAGCAAAGATGATACAAGTGCAAGAAGAGCAAACACAGTAAGATCAACATCCAGATTGCATTTTTATTTTTCTGAACATCCTAATTCACCTTGCCTAAATTTTGCCATTTTTTCATGGATTCATTAAGATCTTCAGGAACAGCAATAAATTTAAGCATGATTACATAATAATTCAGGGGAGTTGTATTACTATACAGTATGTTCCAATAGATCCAAAGGGTGGATTTTTACTCTCTATTGTTGAGTATGATAAGAAAACCATATCCACAGCAAAAAGGTGGCTGAATTTAACATAGCTAACTAAAGGAGAGGATCAAGCTGAACTTTGGCTAGTCCACTGACATCCTTAACCATCTTCATTTTCAAGACTGTTCAGGAACACGAAAGGATCCCCCAGTACATTGTCACAAAGCAACAGCATGCACAATAGCCACTTCCTCATCCTTACGGGAAGTTAGTACACCATTTTCCTTATTGCTACAATTATTCAGCAAGAGAAAGAACACAAATACACCACAGTGCTTATATCAATTCCATGAGGAGAGTACCTAAATGAAATAAATTTAGACAGAGTAATGAGAAGATATTAACCTTCCTTCGTATCTTACTCATGCATTTTCTCATTTCTTTCACCTTCCTGCCCATCACTACTTTCCTTCTCCCTCACAGACTTATTTTTCTCTTTCTGGTTCCTATTATTTTACTGTATTTCATTCTGATAATGCAAAAATACTGAATTAAAATCTCTCTTTAATATGACCTACTTTAGTGTAGAATCAGGCTTCTTTCTTATTTTTCATAAAAACCAGTTGCATTTGAATTACCAAGAGAACTTCATTAGTAAAATTTAACCTATAAAGTGAACTTATATGCCATCATACTAAGATAGGTTCTGAACTCGTAAAGAATGATAACTTCTTTTGAGCTGTATGCACAAATTGAATTCTCTAAATGGTCCATGATCATTTTAGTTTTAGTATTTAATTTTAACTAACTGCCAATAATACTTCCTACTAGATGGAGAAATGAGGATATGGTCTTTGTTCCTATTTGAATATGAAAAAATGATACCAGCTGAATGATAGAAAGGCATAGCGATCTTAGGTTGTGAATTAAACCATTCTAAAACTCATTTCTCAGTAAACACACTATACTTTGAAGGGTTTTGAAACCTTGTAGATAAACAACAATTAAAGCTGATAGTAAACAATTGTTCCTCCTCCCTCCTACTTATAGTTCGAAATGGCAAAAATCAAGTTTTTAGGGGGCTGGAGGTGCAGCACAGAAGTAAAGCACAGCTTAGTCTGCACAAGGCCCTGGGTTCAATCCCTAGCACCAAAAACAAACAAAAGAGAAGGTTTTTACTTTCTAGTTTTCGGCTTAATTATGTTTTGTTGTTTCTTAGTCAAAATGTTATTAAAAGTGCTATTTTTACATACATGTGTAGTAATTTAAGTTAGACATTCAAACTTCATATCAAAGCCATGTATTTTTCTATTAATGTAATTTAAACCATAACTGCTCTTGCAACAAATAATTTCATTCTGTCTTTGAAATGAAAAACAAGGTCATGAATTGTACTTGAGTGGTGAACCAACCTGTTCTTTAGGGGACAAATTGATGTGAAGTATTGGAAGAGAAACAAACTCATAGATGCTAGTTTTGCTGACAGTGTAAAGTATTATGATAGTCACTTTATACTGATATAATTTAACTAGAATTATTCAGGATTTAAAAGACTTTTCATGGGGCTGGGGGTTTAGCTCACTGGCTTAAGCACCTGCCTGGCAAGTGTGAGTTCGATCCCCAGTACAAAAAAAAAAAAAAAACTTTTCATGGTATAATTGCCAAGCAAGGAGTGATAGTGATTTAAAAAAAAAAAAAAAAGCATTTAATACTCACAGTTAAAGATTCTGAAACATCAAATTTTTCAAGTTTATCCTTTTGGTTTTTTTGGGGGGGGTTGTTTTGTTTTGTTTTTAACTCACGACCTCATGTTTGCAAAGCAGGCACGTATGCCTCTGAGCCAAATCCCCAGCCCTCCATTTTTCTTAAAAAGAAAATAGGTTTTCAAACATTGCACAGATATCCCTCTAATCAGAAGAAGAACCAGTTAACATGATAAAGAATTTCAGAGCTAGAAAAGATTTTTGTCATCATCTAAGTGCACCCAGTTCAGCAAAAATCATAATTTTCTTAGGGGTTTGGGCTTTCCTGCTCTCAGTACTAAAAAATTTGAAGAACAACTACTCCTCCTGCTGTTGCTGTACCTGTGTAGCTGTCCTTCCAGTCCCTTCTCATAATCTCCATATTCATACTAATGATTGCAACAGTGAGGAATACTTCCCTTGATTCATTATGATTGAATTAGTCTAAGAAAAGAATTGTCTATGTAGTACAACTTTAACTGAAATGACTGGCAAAGGTAAAAATGAGTGATTTGAAGTTTTAGGAGTAGTTGTAGTAATTCTCAGTGGTGGTATTGCTTGTGGAAAACACTTTTGAGTGGGCTGTGCCACATTCACTATCAACAGCAGGTGATCCAGCATGGTGTGGTGGCACACGCCTGTAATCCCAAAACTCTGGAGTCTCAGGCGGGGGGATCATCATGAGTTTGAGTCTTAACCAGCCTGGGCTACAAAGTGAGTTCAAGGCCAGCCTGAGCCATATACTGAAACCTTGCCTCAAAAAAAAAAAAAGACAAATTGGTGATCCTACCCTATTATTTTAGAAGAGTTTTATTGTGTAGAAGCAAAAGGAGACAAGCACAGCTTTTGATGCAGAGACAGGGTGAGACAATACTATGTTGAAGTTATTTGTTCTATTTTCTCAGTCCTGCTTCTCATTCATTAAATCAGCAGATAGTTATCTTGTATACTCATGAGCCAAACACTCTGCTAGGTCTATACATTACGGTAGATAGCAAATGCAGTCATTGGCCCCAACGAGCACACAGTATGCTCAGTATAGAAAAATGATGGCAAGCCTTTTAGAGCCTTCAGTGATACAGTCAGCCCCTGTCGCACACTTGCCCTAAGTTCACCACCACCAGCATAGAGCAGTGCCAGGTAAATGACTAGAGAGCAAAAAAAAAAACACTTTACAAACCCCATGCAGCTCCTCCACTGCACAATTTATTAATTTTGCTTTCCTCAACAGAATATAAGAAATAACTACAATAAATATTGAGGCATTTTATAAATAAAAATGCTATAAAGAGCTTAATATTAGAAAAACAAGATTAAATAATATAGTAGGAATGGTTCTTCTAGGTATGTTCAGTATTTATGTCAACGCCATAGGACTGCTACCAAGGAAAAGCTATTTTAGGTAAATACAATTGTCTAGCTTTTGCAAAGTCAAAAAAATCTGTGCATATTTGCAAGAGAGATTGTAGTGTCATACTGTTTTGAGTATTATGCAAGCTAATTATAGTTGAGATGTCATATATAGTATAGAGTTTCCATATATCTGCAGCTTCTATTTAAAATCTGCATTTCAGTTGAAGTGTTTAACAACTTTTAATGCTGAGACTGTATTTACCAACAAAGTATTATGTTTTTATACTCAGAAACTGTGAAAAGCTTCTGTGACTGAATATCTGCCCATTATATGATTTGCCTGTCACTATGTTGGATTTGGAGTTATCGGTGATTTATCATACCTTGTTCTTTCTGCTTTCAGTATATGTGCAATTGAAGTGAGCACTTTTTCTGCTTTTATTTTTTAAATAATTTTTATTTACATATATATGATGGTCACATTCATCATAGAGAATTTGTATCTGTACCTTTTTTTTTTCTATTCCCCTACTCTCCCTTCACCCCCTCCTCTTCTATTTACAAAAGCTTTGTTCCCATTTTTTCCTTCTCTGTACTTACGTTCTTAAGGTTTGTTAATTTTCTCAGAATACTAATTTTTCTTAGAATACTGATTTTCTCAGAATATTAATTTCTATCACATTTACATCCTCAAAAGATTAAACATTTACATAATTGTTTATTTCCAATGTTTTTATATAGTTATTGTTATATCTAAGACTGAAATTATCAAACTGTTGGAAAAGGAAGGGTTCCTTTTGTTGATAATCATTTAATAATAAACTAATCCTAATTTTAATATTAGGGCTTTTGCATTTTTATCAGAATTTTCACTCTAATTAAATGAGGCATCAGTATATAGCCTCTGGGATAATAAAACCCAGATGTGCTGCTTTTGAGAATTATCATGTTACAGTTTCACTTTTTCTTCAGCAATATAATATTTTGGGTCTCAGTTTATAATTAGATATCTCCCTAGTTTAATTTTATTTTCTCAAAAATAACAAAAATATTCATACTTTATATGCGTGTCACTTATTTGAAATAGTAATAAAATTTTTTTCATGATAGAGACCTCCATTTTTAATTATCTTTTCCTGATGGATGAAACTCATTAATATGGAGAACTTCCATAATGTTCCTTATTATTTAATTTCTTCCATATATAATTTATTTGATGCCTACTATCCTTTTCTTTTTATTGTATCTGTACATTTCCATTTAGTATTTCTATTTAGAATAAAAGATAAAAGCATGAACATCAATAACCCATTATCATTTTTGCCATACTTCATAGATATTAGCTGTGAAGGCTAGAAACCTCAGTATTTAATATTGTTTTCAAATTGTGTTTATAATATTGATACTTCAGTGACTGAAAAGAGGAAATAATATATAGTCAAATAGATGAAAAAAGGATAACTTACCCAATATTTTTAAAAGCATATGATTTCTGTGCATTGCATGGCAGAGTATTACTAAAATTTCCCTAAACAAGTTCTCATGATGTTCTTAGGTTTAATGGAATGCTTTGGCTGCACTTGGATTTGAATTTTCATAGTGACAAAGGCTATTAACAGTATTTTTTTTAACACAATACTGTTTCAAGAAAGTTACAATTCAGCTTCCTGGTTACATTTATGCTAAGTTTATAAAACTGTACTACATTAGTATGAAAAAGGTAAAACTATATGTATTTAGATTTTTGAAAAGGACTGCTAAAAGTACTGCTTTTTACAAAAGTATTTGGTAACTTGTGTCACTTTGGTAAAAGTTATATAGGTGCAATTATAAAGGTTTATGTCACTAAATTTTTTAACCCTAGAATTACTCTTACTAGGCTTTGGATTCAAAAACAAACCCAGCTCCATGACTAGCACTTTCTTCCTACTAGTAATTCCTGTTTTTCTAATAAGGTGGAACATTTCACTTAAACCCACTTTTTCAATGCATTTTCACTTTCCTCCATCTTGACCTCAAAACTTTTAAAGAACATTTTAAATTAATCCAGTGGTGATTGGAAAAATATTTTAGATATCATGGCCATTTAATCTCATACCTCATTTTACTAATTTTCTCATCAAAATAACAATCCTTGAAAACAAATATTCAAACATTTTTATTAGTTTATATTGGTTAAAAACAACTGAGCAATTGATATCTCTATAGCTTTTATTTATCTTATCATCTGGACTGGTGTAGATAACCAAATACACTGATGTGCTTAAAACATACCCATATTACCCAAAGAGAAATGGTAAGATATGTAATAAATAGAATTCTGCATGATTATGGCTACTATATAGATCTATGTCTTGGTTAGGTTAACAGTATTTTACTGTGATATACCCATTAGTAAAAGCAAAATGAATATTAAATGTTTACCATTAGATGTTGGCATCAATACAGATTATGCATAAACTGTTGCAATAAAGGTACTCATTGTGCCTGTAAGCTGAAAATTTTACCATTGATTTTCTTTGACCTTTTTTATTTAAGGATGCCCAATTATGTTACATTTAAAAACAACAGAATATATGAATGAAATGATGGCCGTCTTTCCCATGGTATTAAATATTCTGTTGAATTTTTTGAGGGACATTGGTTGCTGTATATTATAACATAAATCAGACTGTTCACAAGCAAGTCACAGCATTTAGAAATTTTACACCTTTCCCTTTTCCCACAAAATGAATTTAAAATTGACAACTGAATTTTATAATTTTAAGCTGCTAATTATTAAAAATTACCACATGGATTGAAAGATTAATATCACAAGAGCTACAAAAGAATGCTAGTTAATAATGTAAGCCCATACACTATCAAACATCTGATAATGTTGGGTTTCTTATAAAGCCTTAAAATATTTTATTAAAAATTAATTACATAGAAAAGAAGGCACTTTATTACCTTGAACTATTTGTCTGTATAGAATTTGTCTACAATCCCTTAAAATATTCTTTATCCTTTTATAAATTTATTCTAGTTATATGTTTTTCTAAAGCCACTTAGAGTATAATATACTAAATCAAACTATTTTAATTAACAGAAAATTATGTTACATAATATAACCAATGAACAAAACAAATAAAAATCAAAATTAACACTATATATGATAATGGCAAGACTGTCTAAGTCTACAAACATTTGAAGTTAAAACACTGTAAATTTTGAAGATTATTTTCACTGAACAATTTTGAGCCAATTTTTATTTTTTAGATCTCATTTTTAATTTTTGTTACCTTGTCTTGAAATGTTGGTCAAATATAGCAGCAATCAAAATCATTAGTCTATCCTATCATAACTCAACTTTTGAGTTTTTCTTTAATGTAATCCAAAGCATAAATCAATCAATTTTCTTTCGTTGCTCAAGTCAGCCTCGTGAATTATCAGATTTAAAGCATCCACATAGGTGTCCTGCTGTGTAAGTGTTGGCTCTTCTGGAAATCGGTAGTTGATTTATTCAGTGGGTGTAGTTCAGCAGAAAAAGCGTAAGATAACATGTATAAAGATAGGCTAAGAACAAATTTTCCTTTCTTTTTTTGGGAGCAGTATACTTTACAAAGAAAACATTTTCCCATAATATTACTTATTTTTAAGTTCTCTCCATGTAGCCATTTTTTCTATATCTAGTTTTTAGCATTTTACTGTATGTACATGCAGTTGCATAGAGTCGTCATTACATGGTGTGGAAAGAAGTCAAGATATCAGAGTCTGTGCTTATCAAACAGAGATTGAAGACAAAATTCCATGTCAACGATTTAGTTTGTTTCTTTGCTTTCTTTTTAAATAAGATATGTTAACCCAAAGGTTTGTTAATGTCAAGGCATGAACAATCTTAAATGTAGATCTCCTGAGTATTTTGTGATGCTGAGTAAAAAACTTCTCAAATCTCTGTGATGCTAAATATTTTCCTTAGAAAGTTTTGTTTAATGTTAGATTGTTGTTCTGAAAGATGTTGGTCCTGGTGGGATTTTTAAACACTTGGAAATCAAAAACCGCATGTATTACAAGTATAGATATGGTGAATTGTAAACTTACCGTATAGTACTGATTCTATTTTCAAAAATGTTTCACTGTTAAATATAGACAACATGAAATTGCTGCCGTACTGTAATTGAGTACTTTTTCCTAAATGACCCTGTTATCACTATTCCAGAATTAGACATTGGGCAGATATATGATTGATTCATGTGTCTGCATAGATACTTCAAGGTATATTCTTCTCTTGGTGAGTAAAACTATATTTTCCTTGGCATAAATGCATTGAGACTTGAATATACCTGTATCTATTCTTATTGCACATTTCTTATGCAGTATCTTCTCATATGCTATAATTGGCCTAGGCACAACTAAAAATTGAGGGTTTGTTACATGCTTTCTAACAGAAAGGTTTTCAATTATATTAATTATGGGTTTGTATTGGGAAATTCCCTTTTCAATTTCATATTTGCTAAATTTAAATTAATATTTTTTCTTTAGCTCACAAATTACCCTAATTCCAGAGAGAATATCAACCCTTTTCACTGTTGTCAAACCAACCATAAGGAACAGCCCTATGATACTACAAAAACAGTTGAGGAATAAGGAATAAATCTCTTATGTTACAATCCAGAATAAAGGCATTTGGTGAAAGAAATGAACGGAAGTCCATCATGAATGCAAGGCTTCTGCACTTGACATTCCTCCACGGAAGGGAAGACACATTATCAACGACACTGGTATCATTTTCAAACTGGTCCTATGTAAGAAACCTTCCACCACACGGGAGTACTATTTGACTCTGTTAGGTTTTTGTGGGGGTTGTGTTTTTTTAATTCATCGAAACTTTAAGTCTTCAAACCATCATTTGTCAGCCTTGAGGTAGAAGACATGCAGATTTGAAAATACTTTCTTAAGAGATCATGTAACTATATAACTCTGACTTTAAAAATTGAGGGGGGAAGGATGATTTCAACCCATGGCCTCTTACAAGAAACATTTTTTTAAAAATCTGTAACTGCTTTAGTGTTAACAGGGTACAAGGTGTTTTCTGTCCTGTATTGTAGTTAAAAGGTTTTCATTGATTGTGATTGTATTGTACCGTATGAAATCATAAATTGCCTTGTATTGTTTATGATAGATCATACCACATACTATTTCAGTTTCCATGTTCCAACTTTTTCAGTGATGCATGTTAACAGTTAGGTCCTAAAATTCCGTGGTGCTAATTCTTCCATACCCAATGGTGCTTCTGTGGATGCTAACTGCACACATGCTGAACAAAGCTTGAAATTTAAAACTTTCCTCCCTTCCTCTGTTTATATGAAGTAAAATACAATAACTTGAACTTGTCTCAAAGTATCACTGACAATCTAATAAACTGGTTTATATGTGTAATTTGTTTGGATTCTTTTTTCAGAAATCACTCCCATTGTACTGGGTCCCAAATGTTGATCTTATTGTGTGTTTATTTCATTACTATTGCTTTTGTGCCCCAAATTTGTGGTGTCTTTAGGAACTTAAACCCCATTGGCCTGGCTTCTACAATCATGTTTGATAGAACCTGTAAAAACCAGTCTTAGAGTTGGAAATAAGGAACCTGAAAAGATAAAAAATGTGTCAGTAGAATGCCTTTGTCTATTTTAGTACTTTATTAATACCATGTATCATCACACTACTACATAATACCACAATAACATCTGCATGAGAGCAAGTATGTCTACAAAACCTTTATTTTTGAAGGCTTAAGTCACATAGTAAGGCCCCCCTTAATCTGTCACATAGCCTGGTCCCCAACATTTCACCTCAGCTAACTCCTATTGGCTCATATTTAAAGAAAATTTTTGTGTCTGGGGATACAACTCAGTGATACAGCACCTGCCTACCATGCATGAGGTGCTGGGTTCAATTCACAGCTCTATAAACTATTAAAGCAAAATTTCACCCCTCAGGTGTGAAAATAAGGGCTAAAGAATCAAATTGGAATTTTCCAGAACGAAGTGACATCATGTGTCAGATAGCCTAGCAGATAAAACCATGGCAGTGTTGTCATCATCTCCTAAATGTTAAATTTCAGCATCTGTATTAAGAATCACAACACTAAGACAAGTGATACTGCTAATATCTTCATGAGAGTAGAGAACTATTTCTCCCAAACCAGAGACAAAGTCAATATTAAGGCAGTACACACATTTGCATTTCAAACATTGTGTCTTACCTAACCTATGGGGCAACATTAAAAAAATATATATACATACATATATATAAAAAATATATATACATACATATATATACATATATATACATATATATGTATATATTACATATGTAGATATGTATCAGGAATCAAATCAACGACCTTGGCCTTGTGGGAAACATTAAATTTTAAAGGGAAAACAAAAAATGGAAAAAATGCCCTAAATCTCCATAAACAACAATCAGTGAATTTAAATCAAAGGTCATCAGATTTATCAGTCTAACAGAGTGGGACTGATGACCAAAATGAGATTCCCATACTACCCCCTCTTCATTATATAAGAAGTTCGCATAAGAAGTTAACTATAATGTGTCTGGCTTCTAATAACAGAAAATAAAGTTTTGAGAACATAGTATGAATAGTAGGTTTATCCCTGTAACCATCTGTGACAAATGCAGTATTTACTAAATCACAGTCTTTCTAAGAAATATTTCTACGCTTTGTTTTAGAAACTACATTACAGCATTCCATTTTATGAAAACAGATGAATAATAATTATGCCACAAAATGATTCCACATTTTTTGTTAATGAAAAAGAGAAAGGAAAGTCTATGAATATTTTAGAAAATCTTTATTTTCATGGTACTAGCTTGCCTGTTAATGGAAAGAAAACTTAATGCTAATTTTATGAAGAGATGAAAAAAAAATGAGTTGACTTCGGGGGAAAAAAGTCTTTTTAATCTATCAGGGAAAATCTCTAATTTTAACCCCACTATCAACCGGTAGGTTGTGTTAATGTTCACCATGTTTGTGCCTATGAAAAAACTATTCTCAAAAGTTTTTGTCATCTTTTTGGGCTATTGAAATAATCTTTTAAAACTTAGCCTTAAACAAAATGAATACACTTCATAAGTCTAGTTCATTTATGAAAATAATTTAGTTCTACTTTAAGTGAAACCATGATGTAAGTTGCTTTTAAAGTTACACAATTATCTATTTTTATAGTTTTATCAAATTTATTTTAGGAAGTTGTTTTTTCTAATCCTAAAGCAATAATTTTCTTTAGGAATCTTAAGCTCAAGCGCGAGGTCGTGAGTTCAATCCCCGGTACCAAAAAAAAAAAAAAAAAAGGAATCTTAAGCTCAAAATTTTTTCCCTAAATCCTTGTAGGACAGTATTTTCAAAAAAGATTCTGATGTTCTTCATTAGGAGAAATCTTTTGAAATAAATTTTACTAACTCTGAAAGTCTAACTTTACTTATGTTAGAGAACTAATTTTTCTCATCAGGAATTGCTTTAAGTTTGAAAATAGCCATTAATAATCATCATTTTTAAAAACCACAAAAAACCTATATCATTTCAGGTTTGTCTTCCTGTGTTCTTTTTTATAGTTGTTGTGGTGGGTGCATACCAACTCACATTATAACTAAGGTTATTTTCTTACACTTTATCATGGAGAGGAGTGTGTGTGAAAAGACTTTTGGAAAATAAGTAAAAAAGTAATACAATTCAAACAAAAAAATGAGTTGTAGTCCATAGAGTCTAATAAAATAGAAAATGTTGTGAACTCAGTGCTACATAATTCTCCCAAATTGGTCTCTTACATTCTGTCAGTGGTAGGTAAAGCTCATACTTTTTGCAAAACTAATATATATGCCGTCATGAAAGACTTGACAAAAGACTAACTCATGAAGCTAAAAGGACTCTGAGTGAAAAGGCTGGCCTTCATTTTTATGTATTTAGAAACTGAGTTTTCTTTGTTCAATCAGAGGAAATTCACAAGAGATTCTTTCTCAACACATTCATAAGAAAACATCTTAAGCCCCAGGTATCCAATGGAAAAACCAATTAGTTTACAATAAAAAATCAAGTGTTATTCCTAGGAATTAGTGTTGAGAAAAGGCTGTGAATAAGAAGTGGACCTCAAATTTTATTTGGCTTTTATATTTATTATTATTTTATGATAAGCATATATTATTTTTATAATTCAAAAATGACTTTAAAGGAAAGAAAGAATTAGTAACCAGATTTTAGTATCTTTTTCAACTGGTCAGCATGTCCCTGTTTCAGTGGAAAAATCAACTTCAAAACCTGATTAACATCAGAATGTTGCTTGGCAAGTATGAAATTAGATAAAAGAAAATGAGTGGTATTCATGAGCAGCATCCTTTTACGATGGACTCTATGATATAAACCTGCCAAGGTAACAGGAACAGTCACGTCAGCTCATCAGAGCATAGTTACCCCCAGCCAGAGATAGAAACCACTAACAAATCCTTATGTGGTGAAGTTTTTTCTCTAGACTCCATATGATCCACCATCTTTCAGTAAGATTATTGCTCATATAATTAAGCTACTTATTCTCTTACATTTAATATCACTTTGGGATTCTCTATATAATGCCACTTTATGATTATGCATCATTAAATATTAATCATGTGATTACTAATACATTATTTTCTCAGATAATCATTATTAGTCATTATCATTATCATTAATCATTCACTGTCATCATACACATTATTCATTAACAAAAGTTTTCATACAATAACTCTCTGACCTTGACTCTCCTTGATGGAGAATTGCCCTTTCCAATTCAGTAGTAGTGATTAATGAAAGAGCAAAATGCTATTCCCTTAATTTCATAATGGACCCTCCCAGTAGCATTCATGGCATTCATCTCAATGAGCCACGTTCAGGTCTAGAATCTCTTTCAACCCAGCACTCTCATGGAAGCCAGTTGATCACACTTAGCATGCAAGATTGACATTCCTGCCATTCTATCTTAGACTCCTACCAGCACGTATCCAAGCCATCTGTGTTAGTCCAGGTGCTGTACAAAGCCAATGCCAGCATGGGATTATATGTGCCGAAGTTTATTACAGGAAATGCCACTGATGGAAAATGGAGGAGTTAATGTGGGAGCCAATGGAATATGATGCAGATCTGCCCCCTGTAAAGAAATGGAAAAAGCTACAGAGGAAGAAACAAAGGAAAAAGGAAATAAGGAAGTTACTTCTAGACTGAAGTGTGAATTTAAACAAGTTTCAACCAGACATATGGGGAGTCCATAAGCCAAACTTGCCCTCCAGAGAAAGCCAGCATCTTGCAGGTACAGGCCTGCTTAGGATCTCTGCCACACTTAGGAGCAGCCCAGGGAAAGCACATCATCATTTAAAACGGTAAAAGATTCTGGAGCACTGGAACTGAGTCAGTGGGTCCATAGGTGAATTTTGGTGGATCAAATCAATCTATACAGCACAAACTGGGGTCTGTGATATCCATGAAAATGCATCTTTCTGATTTCCTACTGCAAGAAGTATCATTGATTCATAGGCTGTTTCTGCATCCTGTGAGGCCAGCTTCTACATAGTGTAGTATCCCTGTTGTAGTCCTACACCATCCACCTCTTTTTCTGTGAAGTGAATACCCTGGCTGGATTCTGTACTACCATGTCCACTCTGTTCATGTGCCATCATTCCAACTCTGACATGGCCAATGACAATATGAGTCATATCAGCTTGTTAATATTATTTTGATGACCTTGTTGTCTAGTGCCTCTTCCATGGTGAATGTTAATAAGTGATACAAATTCTTCAGTTTGTGTCCAGTCCCCTAAGTCTCTACCTGAAACCTCTTTATCCCAACCTTCCCATCCTTTTCCTTCTTGGCTTCTAACCAGATAGCCAGGCCATTGACTACCACCCAGGAAATATATATATATATATCAAACCACTTCTTTCATATGAAGTGGGCACCCAAATGAAGTGAGCACCCAAATGTACTGTGTGTAACTTTGCCCATTGGAAAGAGTCTCCCTCTCCATCGTCTTCACCTTGGAAAACCTAAAATATTGTGGAAGGGTGCAGCAGTCTGCTTAGAACATATATGCAAAAGCATCCATCTATTTATCCTCATTCCAGTTTTCAGGGTCCCAAGTTTTCTCAGAGGCCCAGATCCCTTACCCCAACTCCAGCACCATGTTCCTGACTGAAGATTCAAACATCTAGAGATCTCTGAAATCTCAACTGCTTGATCTTTAGCCTGTTCAACTGTGGCTGCACTGCCATACTACAGAAGATAAGGACATCTTTGTAGGCCACCAAGAAGTCTTCTGCCTCCCACAGTTAGCCATGAACTGCTTGTTTAATTGCATT
The DNA here is from genome assembly GCA_004027295.1 of Dolichotis patagonum. Classification (NCBI taxonomy): domain Eukaryota; kingdom Metazoa; phylum Chordata; class Mammalia; order Rodentia; family Caviidae; genus Dolichotis; species Dolichotis patagonum. The sequence goes on from PVJX010008796.1 coordinate 47,661, forward strand.
CTTTGCTGGCATCAGTTCAGCCAACTCTGCTGCCTTAGAAGACATTTTTCTCCCCACAGCTTTTGAATACCTCAGTCATCACATGTACATATTTCCTTTGTCTCAGGACACCTTCCCAACGTCATTATTAATGAAACCTTATGCATTTGATTCACCACCGTATACTAGGAACTATCTATGACTCATCTGTCAATCAAGTTAACATTCTCTTTGACCAGTGGACTCCTTGTTGGTCAGTCCCAAATCTTCATTTCATTACCTGTTTTCTTGGATCATTCTTGGCAGTACTTCTGTTAGACCAGGTCTTCTGAGATGCAAAAGTCAAGATGAAGCTGACCATGGTGGTGCACGCCTCTAATCATCACACTCTGGGGAGTTGAGGCAGGAGAATTACAAATTCTAGCCTAGTCTAGGCAACTTAGTGACTTAGCTAAGGCCTCACTCAAAAATTTTAAAAGGGTAGGGATTTAACTCAATATCAATCTCTGGATTAAATCTCCTGTACACCCCTCCCAATAAAAAAGCTCCAATGAGATTAGATATATAAGAGATTTATTGGGACAGATGCTGGTGAGACAAAATGGAGAGCTGGAAAGGCTAGAAAAATGTCAGCCTGCAGTGCTTGTCTGACTCTCATGAAGAAGAACAAACATTTTAATCTGTGGCCTTATTCCATTGAGGTTTCAGAAAATCTGCATGTATCCTCAAGCAAAGTTGTCTTTCAAAGGAATCTTGTGCTGTGACCTGTGCAGCTCTCAAACTTCCTGAAGTGAGACCCCTGAAGGGTGATGAGAAAGTGAAGAAATAAAGACAAGACACAGAAAGCTGGGAACAGGTGAAGCACACTCCCCAGATGGGAGGAAAGGAACTGCTCAACCACTATAGGGGTATTTATTTATACACTTAGCAAGATAAAGTCACATGACACCCCTTTGCCTAGCAACCCATTGCTTGGATTATCTTGGGGTTTGGTGTCCTCTGGGCTGGAGCAGCTTGTTCATGTTGCTCACCCCAGGTGCTGTTTGCTTTTCCCACAGCCTTGTTCCAGCCCTGCCCATGTGATAAATCTCCAGCTTCAGTGACACCCAACAGTCTTGGGGCTGTCTTAGGCAGGTGTCCTGATGTGGCCAGTCAGCATGAATATGGTAGGGGAGGCAGGGTCTGCCTGAACTCAGTGATGGAAATCAGCAAAGCAGCCAGTACTCCTGGCTATCTTCCCTGCAGTAGGAAATGTGAGAAATCCTCAAGGCTGTCACACCACTGCAGTTGTGATCCAAAAAGATAATCTCAGCTATCAATGAAATCTTGGTGTTTATTTTGCTCAGTTTGAGAGGGGAATAATCTTTATCCTTATACTCAAAATTTATAGGGATCACCCTAAGCAGAGTTTGAACGGACCATAAGGAATAAATTTAAAGGTAAAATTAAAATATTGGTGAATATTCTTAAATTCAATATTCAAATTTGAAATACAAAAGCATCAATTACTTTAAAACTTTAAAAAGATGTGATTCTCCTTGCCACAGCTCTTCTTTCCCTCCCTACAAATCCCAGAGTTTAACCACTATGGCTTAACTTACAGTGGCCTCTCAGCTCTTTGGAGCCAAGCATGTGTCCTCACTTGTTGCTGCCTACCATAATAGTGCTTCCTCTACAAACAAAGTATCTATCAGCTGACATAATACCTAAGAAGCAGAGCTGTCCAAGGCTAAGGGTGGAAAGTAAATGAATAGATTCCAACAGAGGAATGAGTATCATGGCTCTCAAAAAAGTGGACAAAACTGGGCACAGTGGCACACGAGTAATCCCAGTTATTTAGGAAGCTGAGGCAGGAGGATCATGAATTTGAGGTCAGCCTGAATAAGAGTGAGATGACAAAAAAAAAAGATGTAGGAAGGCTGAACGTGTAGTTCAGTAGTAACATACTTGCCCACCATACACAAGATTCTGGCGTTTCATTCTCAGCACTGCAAAATAATATAGTGGGCAATTAGTACAGCTCTGCCTTCTCAGGTGGTCACCATGTTGGCCAACTTTCCTACCAGTTATACCCCATCTCTCAGTTCAGTGCAACCATTACACACTCAGCCAAGAAAATGTCATAACATATGCAAAAGGTGTCAACCAAACCAAGCACTGGGAGTTGATTTCTGAAGACTGAATGTGTCTGATTGCAATGCTACCTGTGTCCCAGTAAAGATTTACTAAAATCTCTACCAGGAAACAGCAGTATTAGGGTCACTATCCCTGATCACAGCCAGATTGAACCCATGATCTCACCAATATGTTAGGTTATGCACCAATGTGTTAGGTTATGCATGCCCATGTACTTCAGTACCTATGGGGACAATGAGGGCAGCAACATAAGTACCTGTACTAGACACCCAGTGGGCAATGCTCTTTTAGACCCTTATCTGTCATTTGCAGCAGCTATGAACAGGCATGCAGGGTCTCTACATAGATATTATGGTTGAGAGCTAGAATGTTCCCCAAAAGTCTCGTGTTCTCAAGTGGCGTTTTTGGATGACAACTGGTAATTCATTTCTGGATTAATCTATTAATGAATTCATGTGCTGTTGGGAGGTCAGTCCTGATTAGAGGCATGAATCACTGGGGGCATGACCTGGAAGAGTGTATTCTTGTCCCCAGTTCCTCCCCTCTCTTTCTACTTTCTGGATGCCATGAGAAGAGCAGCTTTCTATCATCATGCCCTTCTGCCATGCCATTTCCCCCTCACAGTCCACCAACCATGGACTGAACCCACTGAAACTGTCAGTCAAAATAAACTTCTCTTTAGATTGCAAAAGTTGGATATTTTATCTTAGCAACAAGAAAATGACTAATATAATGAACAAGCAAACCAGGAAGTGCTTGTCTGTCTAACACAACCTTCGAAGAAAGTGGACAGGATACGTGAAATGAGAAGTCACAAGTTTATATTTGGAACACACTCCAGAACTGACTGTGTCAGCCTATGGCCACACGTTACTAAAGAAAACTAATCCATGATTTACCTGTCAGTGAGAGTTTGCTCTGAAACATTGCCTAATAATCCAGTGTTTAAGGTGGTTATTCACCTGTTTAACATTGTGCCCAATTTCTAGGCCAAAAAAAGCCTAGAATCCTTGTCTTGATACAGAGCTCAGAGAGGGAAACTGTTTTACTACCATGGCCTGATGGAGATGAATTCCTGCATGGTCCCATCATGTCTGTGGGTGTGGTGGCACAGCTCATGTGGAGCTAAGCCATAAACTACCCACTAAAAAGACCCAACTCCATGAGCATTGATGGTGTGATGAAGTATGAGGACTCTAAGTCAAGGTACAAATAGAGACTGTAGCCAAGCACAGTGGCGCAGGCCTGTGATCTGTTATTCAAGCAGCTGAGCCAAGATAGAAAGCTTGAGGCCAGCCTGGGAAACTTAGCAAGTGCCTGTTTCAAAATAAAAATAAGAGAGCTGGGCATATAGCTTAGTAAGAGAATACTTGCCTAGAGTACATGAACCCACAGCATTCAACCCATAGAATGACCAAGGGGAAAAAAATGAAGAATGGTTGGAAAATGACTACCAGAAAGTAAAGAAGCTTAAAATAAAAGTATACTTCTGTTTCAGGGGCCTTCAGAGATTTAACATTAAATTGTATCTGAGGTTAAGATATAAATTAACACTTTAACATTGTTTTGAGATTATAGCATACAGTTATTGGGCTTTTTCCCCCCATTAAATGTTTGCAAGTTTTCCCTAAATATAGGTATTTAACAATACAAGAAGCTTGCTGGTCAGCTCAATTGTTCTATGTAAAATATTGTTAAAAGACACAGCAGAGTTTTCTTACTACCTTAATTTTTTTTATATTTGAAACTTTTAAATGAAGTCTCTATAAAGACCATTGAGTGGAAAACTGTACTTTTTAATTTTTTTCTGAATATAAAGTGTTTGAAAATTTGGTTTTCTTTTCTATGTGCAAATGCACAAATTATAGATGGAGTACACAATTTTTGTGTACTAAATTTTTGTAGCTAGCCATTACCTTTCCTTAAATTACTTCAATGGAAATATGTATTCTACAAAACTGACTGGGTTCATAAATTCATTGATTTAAAAGTGGATTGGTTAAAAAATAAATTTTATGTGAAATCTTTTAAAAAGTAAAATTACTAACAGTAACATCAGCTTCTTTCCTTGGCTGATACGAGTTGTCCATCAAGAGAAGGATGGCAAGGTTTCACACATGTGGCCTGGCTCCGGTTTGGTCCCTTGCTCTCTCCAGAGTGAGCATCTGGCTCCTCTTTGCCTGGGATAAAGCTGTTTGCATAGCATCTGTAGTCACTCTGCAATTCTTGCTTCTACCCTCCCCAGTCCTCAGCAGGCCAGCAAACCAGGACTCTGCCGGTCAGTTCCCATAGGAATGGTGTACCATACCTCAAGGCCTTCTTCCACATACACAAACACCTCCCAGGAAGACCTGTTACTTAGCAGGACTTTATTCAGCAATGTCTTTATGCCACTAGCTAACCATAAAACACTGCATTTGTTGTGACCTGCACCCAGAATTTGCTTTGATTTCTCTTTTTTAAATTATCCCATTAAAAATTTTGAGGTCCATTTCTCATGAATCCTGTTTGTTTGTTTGTTTGTTTGTGGTACAGGAGATTGAACCCAGGGTCTTGGCGTTCAGCTACATCTCCAGCCCTTTTTAAAACAAAAATTTTTTTCAAGGAGGATCTTGCTAAAGTAGCTAAATTACCTAGGCTGAGCTCAAACTTGCAACCCTCCTACCTGAGCCTCCTACAGTGCAGGATTACAGGCGAATCAAAATGCCAATCTATTTATCTTCCTTTTTAATATTCATCTTCTTTTAGACTTTCTGTGCCTGCTGTGCCCAAACTGAGAATGCTCTGGATTTTCCCCCTTTTTGTCCCTACCTAAGATCTTTTTCAGTATGGCTATCTTATCTGTCATCTTTTCCAATCAGTTGGCTTTATCAGTGTTTCATGTGAATTCAGATTTTTACTTTCACAGATCACAAGTCTCTGACATTCCCCTCTTTAGTATGCCATGGGTATAGAACTCAGGAATGACCAGCATGAGGTCTACATTGTCCTGGGATACTGATATCTCTTTTTTGAATGGACAAAATATTGGACAAAATTGGATTTGTTTCCTTTGACCATCAGGTCCTGGGTTTGGGGGCATTCAAAATAGTAAGCCTTTCTTTTCATCCTCTGCCACATGAACATGCTTCTTTAACACAATAGAATACTGTCCATTCATTAAACTAGAAAGAATCTTGTCATTTTCAACCACATGGATGAATTGGAAATCACTGCATCAAGTGAAATAATTCAGATACAGAATGACAAGTACACATAACCTCACTCATATGTGGAACCTAAAACAGTGGCTCACTAGAACGGTGGTTACCAGAGGCTGCAGAGGGAAGGGAAAATGTAAGTCAGTAGGTATTAAGTTAAAACTAGACATGATCAAGTAGCTCTGCTGTATCATTGCATAATAAGATTTTTAAAAGATAGCAATATTTATATTGTACATTTCAAAAGGCTAGAAAAAATGTTTTTTTAAAGTTTTCATCAATTGTTTTAAATTCATATATTAACATATATTAAAACAAAAATGGCATTTTACCACCCTTGATTATACTATATCCAATTTACTTTCTTTTTACACTATACTTTTTACTACTCATAGGTTTTCTTTGTTTGTTTGTTCATTTGTTTGTTTTTTGAAATGGAGTCTCACTATGTCGTCCAGGTTGACCTTAAACTTGTGATCATGATCATTCTACCTCTGTATCTCAAGTAGCTCATATTACAGGCACATGATGGAGCTCACCTTCACAGTTTTTTAAATAGATTTTTTAAAATTGAGCTGCACATACATAAAATTTACTATTTGAAACTACATACTCGATAGTATCAGTGTATTCTCTGTTATACTGCCAACTGTGCATCATCTAGAATATTTTTAGCCTCCTAAAAAGAAATCCTTCAAGTATTATTAGTTAGTCCCAAGTCCTTCCCCCTAGACCCTGTCAACCACTACCTTTGACTTTATGGATCTCCCCGTACTAGGTATTTCATATCCATGAAATCTTTCAATGTGTGGCCTTTTCCATATGGCTTCCTTCATGTAGCATAATGCTTGTAAGTTAATTGGTATTAGCCAGCATGTACTATTATTTCAACCCTTTTTATACCTCAGTGATAATTAATTGTATGGATATCCCTTTCATTTGTCCATTTATCAACTGGAACATTTGAGTTGCTCCTACTTTTTAAAAAAATTATTAGTACATGCTTGAAGTGCATAATGATTACATTTGTTGTGGAGCTGGTACATGTACACAACACATCTACATTTTTTTATGTTCCATTTTCCACTACTATCTGCCTTTTTCCATCTCTTGATCTTCTTCCCATTTGTAAAATATCAGCTTTTTACTACTATGACTAGTGTGCTATGTGCATTTGTGCCCCAGTTTTTTAGGGTCTTATATCTTCACTTCTCTTGGATATGAAAAGAATTCAAGAGTCATATGGTAATTCTACATTTAATTGTTTGATTAATTTCAAACTGTTCTCCATTGTCACTATGCCATTCATTGTCCTCACAAGCAAGTAAATTACTATTTATATTTAAAATATGTTGAACACATTCAGTCTTTTTTTATTCCATGGTATGAAGGCATCAAAATTTATTTAACTAATCCTCTAATAAAAGATTATTATCAAATATTTGCAATGTCAATCAATGCTATAGTAAACATAATTTATACATATCTTAATAAGTGAAATTACTTATTTAAAGAGATGCATATTTTAATTATTTTACTGAGGCATAACATTCAAAACATTGTGTATAGTTCATATAGATTTGATAAGCTTTGATTATGCATATAACCATAAATGTTTCCCTCTCTCATTATTATTATTATTATTACCCATCATTATATTCTGCCTGTTTCCAGGTAACCCCAGACCTACTTTCCATCGATGTAAATTAATTTGTGTTTCTTAGAATTTCATATAAATTTGCTTATGTAATATGTACTCTTTGAGGTGAGGTCGGCTTTCTCTTACTCAGTATAATTATTTTAAGACTCATCTATATTGTTGGGTGTATCACTACTTCATTTCTTTTAATAGTGTTTCATTGTATTCATATACTAAATTTGTTCATTTTATTCATCTGTTGATGGACTTTGGTGCTAAATAAAGCTACTATAAAAAGTTGTGTTCAAATGTTGTGTATATTTGCTTTCATTTTTCTTTGGTAAATATCTAGAAATGGAAATAATGGATCATATGCCACGTGTAGAACTTTTTTGTGGTGGGGTACTGGGCCCAGAAATGCCCTACTACTGAGCTGTATCCCCATTTATTTTTATTCTGAGACAAGGCTCATTATGTTGCCCAAGTTGGCTTTCAATTGCAGTCCTCTTGTCTCAATGTCCCAAGTAGATGGGATTACAGGCATGTATCACTACCCTGTTGAAAGTGTTTATCTTTTTTTTTTTTTTGAGAACGTCAAACTGTTCTCAATAGCACAGAAAATTTTCGTTTTACATTCTGATTAGTAATTCCTCCACCTCTTTGCCAATATCTGGTATTTCTTATTATCCATCCTAGTAAGTAAAAATATAATATCTTTGTATTTCATACACAATTAATTTATTTTTATATCTTGCAAATGTGTATATTTATGTATGTATATATTGTTGAATTAAACAAATCAATTGTTGATAGAATACCTATATTGAATCCTTGGTTTGTGGGATGCACTTCATCAAAATAGGAAAGGGCAAGCAGAAGTCTCTTCCTCTTCAGCAATAAGAATAAATCAAAAAAATAATGTATCCCAGGGAACAATGGCAAAGATTCATTCCATCCTTAAATATCTAAAGGATATGGGAGTTAGAGGTCTAAATAATATATCCATTTAATTTTCCAACCTGGCTATTACAAAAATTGTAGATTGGAAAATGGCAATGAGCTACCTCAAATTCAACCAATACTGTAGTACACACATATCAGTTGTTGTATCTTTGTTAGAGAAAATTAATACTGCCTCTGGTCCGTGTGTGGCTACTGAGCTGTGTAATGCCTTCATTTCTATCTCTATCAGAAACTTTACAATCACTTGGTCCAGATCATAGTATAAATTATTGCCTTGCCATAGGGCTAAGTTGACTGTTTCATCATCTGTCAAAACACAGCCCACAGAGAAATGCATTCTCTTGGTTTTCTGTAGAATATCATTTTGATCCTTTATATTGATGACATTATGTTGAGTGGACAAGATTAGCAAAAATTAGCATGTGTGCTGGGAGCTTGGTAAGCTGCATATTCTAAATGATAGAAAGAAAAAAAACTTAGCAAGAGTCAAGCGCCTACATCATCAAGGTCAAGGTCAGTGATGTAGGGCATAATGAGATAGCCTTTTCAAAGCGAGGGACAAATTAATGTATTTGACACTTGCCACCAGCAGCTTAGAACCATAACACCTATCGAGATCTTCAGGTTTACAAGGTTACATATTCAACACTTAGAAATATGACTCTGGCTTATTTTACTAAATATCAGAGAAACTTCCTGATCTGCAAAATGCCCAGAATAGTAAAATGTTGTACAGGAGATCCAAGCTACAACTCAAACATATCAGTCACTTTACAGTTTAACTCAGCCAACCCTATTGTTAGAGTTAACCATGGCAGGGAATGAGAAACAATATTATATGGGCTGTATAGCAAGTCCCAACATGAGAAACACAACATAGATGCTTAAGGTTCTGGAGCTAGATTATACCATCCACAGCAAGTAAATGTAAACCATTTGAAAACCAGCTTCTGGAATACCATTAGGTGTTGATAGAGATGGAATGTGTGACCATGGGACATGAAATTATTATGTGTCCAGAACTGTTTATAATGGACTAATAGACCCCCACAGTTACAGTGTCTATCAGATCCCCGGAGTTACAGGGTCTATTAGACTCCCAGAGTTACAAGATCTATCAGACCCTCAGAGTTACAAGGTCTATCAGACCCCCAGAGTTACAAGGTCTATCAGACTCCCAGAGTTACAGAGTTACAGAGTTTCAGCAGCATCTACCCTAAGATGCAAGTGAAACATTTAGGATTAAGGACAAGTAGGGGCAAAAGGCAAAACCAACCTACATAGTCAGGTGCTCCAGATCTCCACATCATTCCCCACTGTCATATAGCACCTCTTGCTTAACTCACAATTATGTCTACATTAGGGGCCCTTGTGAATAGTTATAAGGAAAAAGATAGGGCTTGGTTAATGGATTGGTTACCTTAATATGAGGGTCTTTGCCCAAAATGGACTCCTACTGCAGTACAAACTTTTCAGCAATGGCTTGAAGACCAATAGTGAAGTGATACCCTCCCAAAGACCAAGATTTTGTAGTTGTCTGGTCACCTACATTGCACCAAAGAAAGGTGACCTGAGATAAGACTCTGAAGACTCAGCAACAATGGTAAACGGCCGAGCTGTATGGTCAGGAGCTGGAAAGAAGTAGCTACGATTCTCTCTACATATATTTCAGGGTCTCAGAGTCTCTTCCTAGGAATTTATCTCTGATGAATACAATCTTTTATTCTTTACATAATAATGTTAAGTAAAGCCATGCATTTCCCCCAAATTGTGCTTCTAATCTCAGAAGAATTTCAATATTTTTCCTCCACACAGTGTGATCCATTTACATAAAAAGAAAGTATTATATACTTACATTTGCTTTGATATGCACAAAATATCCCTGAAAGGACATGCAAGAAACAACAGTTAGTATCTTAGGGAAGAGGAAATATGTGATAGATTAGGAAACCAAAAGTCTTACTGACCATACTCTTACTTAATCTGAAACCATGCAGTGGATTATCAATTTAAAAATAAATTTGATGAAAAAGAAAATTCTGAAAGAATCACTTATGCAAACTCTTTGTCCTTTTTCATACTTTTCCCTCCCTAATTCTACATTCAAAGAAGTTGCCACAACAGCTTTCACCATCCATCCTCTTTTTGGGTCTTCAAAGTTGGTTTCAGGCAGATTCAACTTGTACAAACTCTTCTCTCTCCTTCACTACTTCCCTTTCCTATTCTTTTTCACCTTCCAGAAAAGCTTTCTCTTCTGATGCAAGCCAACTAATCTCTCCATGTTCTTTAGTTTGTTTGTTGGCACTTTGACCTGAATTCCTATTAAATGACCCAATAATAACCCTGGTTCCTTCTTAGGAGGGAAGGAGAAAGGAGAAAAGAACTATAATTTCATATATTTTTCTTTTCTCATTTCTACAGACATTTTTCAGCTATTAATTTTAAATATCTTAATTTATTAGAATCTCTCCAGTACCTGGCACACACTTAATACTAATTATTTATTGAATTAATTCAAAGAATGAAATTAGTGAATGAATAAATGAATGATAGGCCTGCCCAAAGGAGGTCAATTTTTTTTTATCTATACAATCTTAAAAGAAAAACTGTCACTATCAGATTTTAGGAAATCTACAGACTTGTGCCTACACTTAGAGCTCCCTTAAAGATGATTCGGAGATTCCCAACTCTTGGCTGGAGGAATGTGTTGTTAGCTGCTTGCCCAATATGGGAATATTTAATGAAACTGCAGAGGTGACATGATGTTCTGGTGCTTTCTCTGAATTCTCTAATCTACCCATGTCTCATTGTTGTCACAGGTCTAAGTTCTTCAGCGTGGTATCTGGATACTGAACACCTATGTCAAATCAGCATGAAGACTGATGGTGTTAGTGGGAAAGTGTCTTTGTCTCCTAGGATCCTATCTCTAGATCCTGATTCACGGGTCTCAAAGCAGAAAAGTGAAAATTAAATTTTTCCCTGACCGTACTCAAAGGAGAACAGAATAAAAGGCTAAAAACACCAACACCAAAAAGACAGCATATTCATTTCCCGGTGCTTATAAAGTATAGGTTCTAACAAAGACTATACTGATTAGCTCCTTTCCACATTTTTCCCTTTCACCCCTACCCTAATAGGCAAAGGTATAATTACTGAAAGTCACTAATTATATCTTAAATCTCTCATATAGTGAAATAGTAATTATGCATTAGTAAAAAGTGTCAAGCTGAAGCCTGCTTTCTATTTAGCAGGAAGAAAGTCTTCTATTTATTAAGAAACTACTGTATCATTTATTTATCACACACCCACCACATGCTAGACAGTCTGTTATTTTGTTTCACATATGTGATCTTCTTTAATGTATCTTTTTTGTATGCATTTGTTCACTCATTGCACAACTGAAACAGGAAGAGAAAAATATTCTAAAAGACTACCCCTTTGACTTGCCTGAGTCCTCAACAATGGGGACAAAGAGAAAGTGACGGGTGAGTGTAATTGGCTTTGATTTTCTAAAATGGTGCATTGTTACTTAAATATAATTTTTTTCTTTATGTTGTAGTTCCTAGTTTTAAAACATGATTTTAAGGTTGAGCTAAAATTAAAGGTATAACATCAGTCACTTACATTTTTTTCTTTTTAATTGCACCCAAAAACACTGTACTGTGTATGGATATGAAATCACCAGCCCCATTCCAACACTGTAAAAGATGACATATAAACTATAGCAGGTCTTACCACTGAGTGACTCTAGGACAACCATCTGAGTTTGCTATGCCAGTACTTACAGTGATAGGTACTATCATGTGCAAATGTGCTAGGATTTAAAGGAACATAAGGAGTTGATTCACAAATAGCATTACAATTTAATTACAGAATATTTTTATCTCCCCCATGGCTACTAGCTATCAGTAACCATTTTTCTCAACTCGCAGCTTTTCAGCCCTAAGCAATCACAAATCTACTTTCTACATCTAGTTTTTACCTATTCTGGACATTTCATGTAAATGGAATCAATATTAAATCAATGCCTCATTTAGACAGAAGGCTTTTTTAATAACCAAAAATCAAATAAATACTTTCTGAGACAATGAATCAGATGCATTGATAAATACATGATTTAGTTATGAATCCAAATATCTTATTCTGGTTATGTCAAAGATGGGATTTTTTTCCATTTGCATGGTATGAAAGACAACTGTATAAATCAATAAAATGACAACTCATGACTAAAATAAGATATATTTTATACCTTAAAAAATTTGATGATGTAATGGTACACTTGAGAAAGTTATGCATGGGAAACCAAGAGTCAAGACACAAGTGAGATTCATTTTAGAAGCTGCAGTAGTCAGCTCAGGTTGTTGGAGTGGCTGGCCTTGACCCTTTGTTCTCCTATCTTTTTATACATGTGTGGGTTCACAAAGTCAGAGGGTTCTCATGGACACTACTTCTTACAACACCATCATTACTTTGGAATGTTACAAGACCTTCTTACACATCCGGTTAATTAACACAAAGGAGGTGGACATCAGGCTTTTGTCCACCTTGAGATGAAACCACTTGTTCCCCTTTTCATAGTTTTATGGGCAGTTAGAGGGAAGGAGGCCTTTTGGGAGGTTGGCCAAAGTTTATTTGTTGTTTAATGTGTAAGTGCTTAGCTAAGCATCTAGACTATAATCCATAAGCTATACAGTAAGTGAAGCTTTCAAGACTAGGGTTTGGAGGGTTACAAGGGAAAGAAAAAAGCTAATAATGGGTGTTTGTGGTTATGAATGACCTCACAATTATGTAGTTCTCCATTTTTGAAAATTCATAAGTATCATGAAAAGGTAACAGTTTTAATGCATTCACAGAGAATAAAAGTGTGAAGGGCTGAAAAAATTGAGTACTTGAAAACTTCTGAAGAGATAGCTTTCCTTTAATCAATTACAAACACAGATCTTAAAAACTCATTTTACAATAATAATACTCAGCTGCCTCTTAAATAAAGCAGGGTCAATGGGTTTTCCATGGTGATAAAGGGCATGAAAAATGATCAACTGTCCTTAGGGCCACAAGCAACTATAGCTTTCAACAATTCACCCCTAATGTCTCAATTTTTCATAGATGCCTTCATGGCTCTTTACTCTCATATTCCTTTGACTTTTAAGTTATCTTCCTTTGGGACCAGGGGTTTAGCTCAGTGGCATAAGTGCCTGCTTGGCAAGTGCAAAGTCATGAGTTCAACCCCTGGTACCCCCCTCCCCCAAAAAGTTGCCTTCCTGCCCTATCTTTGGATTGTTCTCTATTTTTTTTATTTTAAAAGAGAAAAAAACAATAAAAACAATGATACAAAATTTTAAAATATGTTAATAGGAGAGTGACAATGGCTAATGCATTGTATATTGTTATCTTCAAAGTAGTTGCTCAGATTATAAGATATAGGCATGAAAATTGATCAAACAATATAAGCACAAAACTCTTTTCAATGAATTAAGAGAAATTAGTAGTATAACTATCTTAACTATCTTGTCAAAAAATGAAAGCACAAACTGTTCTTTTGGATGAATTAACAGAGATTAGTATTATAGCTATCTATCTTGTATACATCTATCTTGTATATATATAATCTTTTCTCTTCTTTCTTTTCTCCTTTCCCCTATCCAAGTTGTTCTTTCCTTTTGAGTATTTTCTTTCTCTTTCATTATTCCAATACCCATTGTACACTTTGGATCTTATTACTCCTTTATCTTTTTTTTTTTTACACTAGGGAGACAATACAATATCTGCAACTATGAGTCCAATTTATTTTACCCATGAGCATGGTCTCAAGCAGCTCCCATTCATCTATAAAGGTCTCAATATTATCCTTCTCTATAGCTGAGCAACACTCCACTGCACAAAAATACCACATCCCGTTTATCCATTTGCGGTGGATGGGCATTCAGGTTGCTTCCAAGTTCTAGCCAACAAAACCTGTACTGCCATAAACCTGGGTGCACACATATCACTGTAGCATGATGTAACAGAAGCTAGCTGTACAAGTACCTTAACTATCTTGTATATATGTATATTTTTCCCTTTACCCATTCTTCCTTTCCCCATCACAGATTGTCCCTTCCCTTCAACAGTTTCTTCCCAAGTCACAGTATTTATTGTACATCTTTTTTTTATTTTAAAGAGAAGAAAAAAAGCAAAAAAATCAAGATTCAATACCGCAAAAACAATGACTAAAGCAAAATGACAGCAGCAACAACAAACAATGTCTATATAGGTTTTCAAAACAAGGTGATAGTAATTTAACAATGATTATTATACTGCATATTGTTATCTTCAAAATAGTTGCTCAGGTTACCAGAAACAGGAATAAAAGAAAATAGCAAAATGAAACAAAACATTGGATTTAAAAACAAGGCAGAAGGAAGTCCCCCCACAGTTGCCACAAGGTACATTGCCATCCTTCAAAAAGATTCCCAGACCTGGTGATGTCCAGGCCTGCAAAGTCAGTCAAATCACTTAAGGATCAAGCTGTTCCTTTCACCTCAGTTGCTATCTGACCCTGGGTCCTCCAAATCAGCCAGCTGCTTACAGGGGTGTCAGGGGAGGGGGGAGTGATCTTCTGGTTTCCCAGCCCATGAACTGGCTGGTTCATGGGAGGGTGTGCTTTGTCCTCTTACTGAGTAGTCTTCTCCCTATTCCCATGGTGGAGCCCAGTTCACAGTAAGGAATGCTTTGTCCTCTTGCTGAGTCAACTTAATGCAATTCTGATCAAAGTTCCAACACCATAATAGAATTAGAGAGAACAATGCTAAAATTCATTTGGAATCAGAACAGACCTAGAATAGTAAAGGCAATTCTGAGCAACAAAGGCAAGGCAAGGGACAACACAATCCCTTACTAAAAATTATACTGTGAAATTATTCTATGAAGCTACTGTGATAAAAACAGCATAGTACTGGCAAAAAAAAAAAAAAAAAAAAAAAAAAAAAAAAAAAAAAAAAACCAGACCCAAGGATCATTGGACCATATTAGAAGATGCAGAAACAACTCCACACATACTTGGCCCATCTAATCTTTCACAAAGTTGCCAAACACATTCACTGGAAGAAAGATAGCTTAATAAATGGTGCTAGAAAAAGTGGCTTTCCACATGTTAAGGATTAAAATTAGACCCATATCTTTTACCATGCATGAAACTAAAATTGAAATGTCTCAAATATTTAAATATTAAATCTATTGAAATATAAAATAGGTAAAACTCTTAAAAGATATTGGTGTAGGCAAAGACTTTATGAACAAAACTCAGATTTCACAAGAACTATCACAAACAATCAACAACTGAGAGCTCATCTTATTAAAAAGCTTTGCACAGCAAGACAAACCACCAACAGAGTGAAGAGATAACCCACAGTGTAGTAAAAAAAAATTTCCCAGCTGTTCCTCAGCCACACTATTACTATTTAACACATATAAAGAACTCAAAAAAATCAGATCTCCTAAATTTAAAAACCCATTGCAAAAATGGATTTGAGATGAGTACACACTTCTCAGATGAATAAGTATGAACAGAAAATAAATATATGAAAAAATATTCAACATCATTTGTCATCCAAGCAATGCAAATTAAAACAATGTTGAGATTCCACCTCACTCCAGAAAGAGTGGTTATTATCAAGAAATCAACCAATAAAAAATACAGGCAGGGCTATGGGGAAAAAGGAAACTTTTCGCCCCTGTTGGTGCAACCACTATGGAAATCAGTGCGGAGAGTTCTCAAAAACCTAGGACTTAAGGTTCCATTTGACCAAGATATTTCTTTTCTTGGAATCTTCTCAAATGATTAAAAGCATTGTACCATAGCAATATATGCACACCCATGTTTACAGTGGCACAGTTTATAAAAGCTAAATCTTGGAAACAGCCCAAATGCATATCAACTGGTGAATGGAAAAAGAAAATGTGGTGTTTGTTTATATATGTAAACTAGAGTACTACTATACCATAAAGAAGGATAAGCTTGAAACAATTCTAGTGATACATCTCGAGGCCATACTTTTAAGTGACATAATTTGGACATACATGTATAAATACTGCATTGTTCCTCTGATGTGAGAAATAAATTGTGTAAATAAGAAATAAAATGCATAACAGATATTATGGAATAGGAAGAAAATGTTCAAGTGGGAAGGGAACATAGGAGGGGGAGGGAAAAATTAAAGAAAGGCAAAGTTAAAATGAGAAAAGAAAAACATGGAAACAAAACTTTTACAAATGGG
>PVJX010008797.1:0-63727 GCA_004027295.1 Dolichotis patagonum
GCTGGATTCCGCGGGCAGAGGCTGCTGGATGAGCTATGTCAAGAGCTCTGGGGAGGCCGGGGTGGGGGAGAACCTGTCCTTCCCACAAGCACTTGCTGCTGTCTGAATGTCACATAAGGTGGTAAGGTTCTGCAGCGAGCTACTTAAGCAGTGACTGAGACCTCTCAGAGGACAGAGGATGCCCAATAATCACACCACACACACCTACTCCATGACATATGTCTACCTTCTGGCAAGAAAACACTTCCTGTGAATTAGGGGCTCCTGCTGGTAAGCTGAACCGACTCCCCTGCCCACTGGGGCTGGTCCTCTGCCTCCACCCTATTCTTGGGAAGACTACTAGTGAGGGAAAATAAGAACGGGTCTACCCAACTGGCTGTGTGGATGGGGCACAGCACAGGGACACCTGGAAGGCCACTGGAGGGAGGACACAGCCCCGCTCACCCAGTAACCTGGAGAGAACAGCCCAGGGGGTCTGGCTTGAGGCTGTGGTCACTGTTATTGTATCCACCCATCTCTGAAAGGCACCAGGGTCTTTCACGTGGCCTCAAGGGTAAACACAAGACAATAGCAGGTGCATGTGGTATTTTTTTCCACACAGGAAGACTGACAAAATGAAGCCTGTGATTTCCTCTTCACTGACCTGCATTCAAGGGCCTCCACTGCAGACTGCAAAGGGAACTTAGGTGTGGCAGTGCTACGCAATGGATTAACACAGCCAGGTAATGAGGCTGTGTCTGCTCTGGCTTTCATCCTTCTTCAGCACATCAGTGCAGTCTTCAGTTATTACACCACTTCCCAGACAAGGACACGTAGGCAGCAGTAGCCCGGCCACCCTGAATCAGAACCCCAGATCCCTAGGCCCGTGAGGGTGTAAAATCCCATTCCTTAAACGAAAACACGGATGCCGGCCCCCACCACCCCAGCCCTCTCCTCGGCAACCCTGCTCCACCCAGGACCCTAGTGGGATAAATTTGTTCTGGGAAAAGGTCTTGGCCTTTCTTTGATCCTTCTTGCCTCTTGGGAGCTGCTGTGAACAGCAGGGACCCCGGGGACCCTGCGTCTCAGAGGTTTCTGCTCACCCCCCAGGCCTCTCTCCTGCCCCTAGGGTCACAGGTCTCTGTGGGAGAACTAGAGGGGCCCTGCCCATCCTGAGATGCCTCGCCTCCTCGAGGCAAAGTCTATTTGCTGCTAATTCCCCCCACCCTTTATGCCAGCACCCCAACAGCAACCCAGCATTCCCCTTCCCCCTCCCAGCCCTGTTCCACCCCCTAGCTTCAACAAGCTGTCCTCCACCTCTTCCCCACAGAACACACTCTGCCCCACTTGTCTCCCTGCCATGGCGTTGTCTCTTCATGGGGGAGCTTCGGACCCATGGCAGGGATTTATTATGTGTGCTCCACGGGTCATATATCTGCCAAGTGCTCATTCATCCCATGTTTGTTGATTGAGTGAAACTTTTTTATAGACAGAGCCATTTATATATAAACAGGAAAGCCATAGGGTGCTTGGATATGAACCTTGTTATCTTAATCTATAGAAAGTTATAAAAAGGAAGGAGGGGTCCTGCTGGACAGTCAGCCAATCCGAGCAGCTCTACCGCTGTATCCTTTACTCACCCAGGCCAGCTCTGTGTGCAGAGGGCAGATGAGGTGTCCTCAGGGACACCTCCCCTCCAGCGCTAATATCCTCTCCACCCAATCGCAGCAACTGACTTGTGCTACAAAAGTCTAGCCTCTCTGGGCAATGGAATCACAGCTTTATGGCACCAGCACAAGGACAGAGGACAAAGGACAGAGGCTGGCCTGCACAGTCCCCGCCTGGTGCAGAACGGCTGGAGCTCCTTGCACATTCCAGGGGACAGAAAGCTCATGAAGGGGCAAGATGTCTCCAGAACTCAGGCCAGACCTCTGGCCAGCATCTGGCTACCAAGAGCAGGCAGCCAAAGAGAAATCTAGTAGAATCAAAAAGTGTTCCCTCTTCCTCTCTCTTTCCCTCCCTCTTTTTTATTGTGGGGGATCAAACCCATCAAAGAATATCCTGAAGAAGACAGCCTGTATTCCTCTAGGTTCAGCTTTCTAACTACCTGCTGCAGAATCTTCCTAGGGAAACCTGTAAAGCTACACTATTCCAGGGCCTACCCAAGGGTCCAGAGTTTATCTCAGGGGGACACAGGACTCTTCAGTTTAACCAAGCTCCCAGGTGAGGAAGTGACCCTCTCTGTCCACTGTCTAGGTTCCTTGGCTGGGAATCCGTATTTCACAGACCCATGCACTGCCAGGCCCTACTGCACAGCTGGTCCCAGAGACCCCACAGAAGAGAAAGCACTTAGTATGACTGATGATGGGCAGGCAAACTGTCAGTGAGCTTTGCCGTTCATTTCTTTGCTCCTCTTATCAGGACCCCACACACAGGCACTTGAACACTCTGCAATGCCCAAGCCTAGAAACTGAACCTCTCTGGGTGGTGCTTCTTTTATGGTAATTGCTAAGCAGTAAAGGCCTCCAGGAAGAGCCGACAGCAGACCAGCTCGCTCTGGATTTGGCTGGTGCAGGCTGCAGCTGCATGGAAAGAGCAGCTCCAGCTAAGTGCAAAGCTGCCCACACAGGGAGGACAGGTGGAAGTGAGCAAGGCTGAGGGCAGACACACAGCCCGGGGTTAGCGAGCCCACGGTGCAGGTGGGGAGTGTTGGCTTCCACCTGCCCAGGAGGGGAGAATCCACCCACAGCAGACCAGGGAATCATTGTAAACGATGCACAGAAAGGCCCCGGTCCCCAGAAGAGCAGCCCATGACTACCAGTTCAGGTCCCTTGGCCTCTGCACTATCATCTCTGCCCCTCAACTAAGTATTTAATGTTACTGAGCATATCTCTCCTATTATTATAGTTATCATCTCTATTTGGAGATAAGGAAACTTAGGCTCAGAGATGTTAGGTAATTTGCCCAAGGTCACCCAGCCAGGAAGTGGCAGAGTCGGGAGATGAACCCAGGCAGCATGACCAGTGATCAGGGGCGAATCCTGGGTTTATGTGGCTTTCCCTTCCTTTCTTCCCATGAGAGCTGTGAAAGGTCTCACAGAGCCACAGCAGGCCCATGTCACCTCTCCAGTCACTCAGTGGGAAGGGAGCAAGCAAGATTTAAGAAGCACTGCTTTGGGGACTCTCTGGTAGGTGCACAGCACTTTACAGTCTATACTGAGAAGTTGCTACACTGAAAGGATTTGGAGAACAACACCAGAGCCAACCGGGCTGGGTTTGAACCTGACTCTGCAGCTCTGTGATCTTGGGCACGTGACTGGACAGTTGTGCCCCAGTGTCATTTCTACAAAACAAGGACAACAATAATAGCTACTCCACAGGATTGAGGATTAAAAGAGGATATAAACAAAACACTTAGACCCATGACTGCCACATAATAAGTGTCCTTTAACTGCTTGCTGCCATTTTAAGTATGACAAAATGATTTCACATTTATTAATTCATTCGATCCTCACTTGCAGCCTGGCATCACTCAGAGTGGATGGTTTATCCCATGTTGCCGAACAGTAAAGCTAGCTTCACTTAGGCAAATAACATCCACAAGGTCACACAATCAATGTGACTCCAAATCCTCAGGTACTTCCTAAGCAAGCCCCTATCCTGCACTTGCCTCTTTTGAGCCCAGGGATTGCCCCATTTGTTCTGTTGATTCACGTCTAAAGAAACAAAGCTGAGGAAAGTACATGAACAGCTACTACACAATGAACAGACCACTACCTTCAAAGTCCTTCCCCATGACAGGCATCACTAATCAATCTCAGACCTTTTTCCTGTAGAGCTAGAGCATAGAACTGGACTCTCTAAAACAAAACTCTTGACAACTGATTATAGAGGGAAAATGATCAAACCAAACCTTTCCACTGTATTGGAAAAATCTTCTAGCCAAACTCAGTTTATTTCTAAATCTGGTTATGATTAGGACACAGGGTGTTCATAGTCCGGTTCATGCCCCTACATATGTCAGCTTTTCTGTCTTCCTGCAGGTCCCACTCATAAATTATAGCGCTGCTTGGGTGGAATGTGGTCACGGCAGCATTCTGTTTCCCTTTCCCAGGAACTGCTCAGCACAGAAGTCTTGGTTAGGGCTGGCCCCGCAGCCTCGACTTTGTGCCTGGACGTTCACATGGGCAGATGTTGTCAGCCTTCTGCATCAGCGGGGCTTCTCTGTAGGGCTATGAACACTGGCAAAACCTGGGACAAGTAATCTGTTACTAGCCCCATTTTAAAACCCTGACCCAGGAAACAATTTGATGTTTAATATAAAAGTAGAGTGGGTGTGAAAGGTTGTTCTCTGTTCATTCTGGGAGGCAGTGGGGCCAGTGACACACTCTCGCTCTTCCTGGCCATCATGATTGGCTTAGGGCCACAGACATGCCCCAGTCCAGGCGATGAGAGTCAGTCTTGGACATTCACTGGTACTACTGGAAAAGAAGTGCTCTCCTGTTATTGCTAAGCAGATCCACAAGAAACTCTTTGGCCATTTTTCTCATCAAGTAGGAAGAGATTATGAGAAAATGACTCCCCCAGAGTGCAAAGCAGATTTAAGAGGTACAGCTCCTGGATTCATGAAGCCTGCACCCCATATTGTCTAGTTCTGTGAACCAATCAACTCCTTTTGGAGGGATCACTTTGAATCTGTTCTTTATCATTTATAACCAAGACATAACTGACAGCTAACTAGATTCTGAGGTAGGTGAAAAAGGAATCTGGCAGGTACATGACACTTGCAGTTTCTCTTGTCTGTGCCACAGCTGGTGGTATTTGGACACACACAGGCTGGCACTTCTGTGTTCTCTGATGTGCACGATGTGGTAGGGAATAGAGGGGCGGGGCATGCAGAATCACTGACCTCAATCCCGTGGTTTTCTTCTTTTATATCCTTGTGACTCTGGGGGGGTGTGTCTAACAAAACTGGTAAGATCTCAGCCAGGTAGGCTAATGCTTTGTTTCTCAGGGGGCAGGGACTCATTTACTGCCCTTGGAGGGTCTCCACCTAACACTGAGTTTACCACCTTTTCTACACTGAAGAGCCTCCTCCCTTAACCTCTCATCCTTCGGTGCTGCATGGTCGCCTGCAGGGTGCACGCAGGGAGGCCAGACACGAGACCACACTAGTGACAGGGTGTCAGGGAGGCAGACGCACAGATACCTGCCTCTGCACCTTGGCTTCTGCCCTAGGGCAACTTCCTTTAGGAATGGATGTCAGCTTCAGCATATGATTTGCCTGCTCTCTAAGCCAAGCATAGCCTCAACCCTAGGGGTAGCTAACCTCATAGACATTGAGGAGGGTGAGCAAACTATTGTATTCTCTGGCCACTATGGTGTCAACCTGGCTTGGGGAGCTATCAGCACCCAACAGTCACAACATTAACCCAGAGTCATTGTCTTTGTGCTCAAAGAAGAAGGACTTGTACCTCAGGAGAGGCAGAGCAAAAGGAAGACAAAACACACAGGATCTCCCTATGAATGCTTGGCACTGAGACACAGGAAGAGCAAAGAATTTTCCCTAATAATAAAAGATTTATGAGACATTTGAACTGCCTAGTTTCATGCCAGGTTGGGCAGTGGCGGGGTGGTGGAGTGGGGCACATATGTGCTTACTATCAAGCAGTAGATGTCTCTTTTGATTCTTCTAACATTTTTTTTTTTTTTGGTCTTTCTGAGACAGGGTCTTGCTGTGCAGTCCAGGCCGGCTTTGAGTTCACTTTGTAGCCCAGGCTGCTCTTGAACGTGCAATGATCCTCCCACCTCATCCTTGGAAAGCTGGGATTATAGGTGTGCAACACCACAACCGCCTTACCTCTCGAGAGGCAGAAATGACTGTCTCATCCCTCTTCACAGATGAAGAAACCAAGGTTCAGAGAGAGGCAGTGAGAGCAGGATTCCAATCTCGATCTGTATGGCTGTAAAAGCCCTGCTGTTAGCTAGCTGTCCCTCTTTCAACCTTTCGAAGAAGAATAGCTCTTAGACAACAGCATCTGGCCCATGCCCGGTACGAAGACTGCAGTCCTGAGAGTGGCAGAAGAGATCTGGTGGCACTGAGTTCTGGGGGTGCTCTGGATGCTCCCCTCAGACCTCCCAAACCCTGAAATCAGTATGGAGGGTACCTTGCAGTCAAGAGTCAAGGCCCTTATTCCTGATCCATTATTTTAGTCCTAGCCTATACCAGGAACCCGGTGCTAGTGAAGATATAACAGGAACAGAAAGAGTCCTGACCACCCAGTCAGACAGGGGACACCCCAGGCCAGGCCATGAGAACACAACAAGGGAGGGAACTGAGAGACTCAGCAGGCTGCATGGGGACTGGGGACTGGGAAGGATGAAGGCAAAGCATCCTGGCCCAGACTCTGGGGCGACTTCTGGGCTGTGGTAGGCTTTGCCGCTACTCTAAAATCATGGGCCTCCACTGTGTGTGTATTGGGACTGTGACATACAACAGATCACCACCCCAGATGACATATGGAGCCAGGGACAAAAATGAGAGCAGGCAGCTTACTTAGGTGGCTGTCCTGTAGGCCAGCATGTGATGGTGGGCTCTAGGCAGAAGGAAATGGAAAGAAATGAAGAGGGATAGATGGACCAGACCAACTTGTGATCTATATTCTCGGGTAGGATCGACCAAACTCAGTAGCAGGCCAGGTGTGAGCAAGAAGGCTGGAGAAACTAAAGAGGGGCCCTTGGTTTAGGGCCACGGCAACCTGGGTGGAAAGGAGAAAGGATAGGAACGGGGCAGGAACGCAGCTCCACCTCGGACCAGGTGAGTTGGAGGTGCCTGGAGGCAGCTGAGCAGAGCCATTAGCTGTAGGCAGGCCCATCAGAGGGTACCTCACACTCACCTTATTCAGGCTAAGCCAGAGGAGGGTGCAGTGGGGAACTATGGGGGGTGAAGATGGCTTCTGCCACACTCCTTATAGAAGGCCAGAGCGCAGATCCAGAGTCTCTTTTCTGGTCTTCAAGACATCCCCATTTCACAGACAAGGTGCCTGAGACGCAAAGAGATTAGCTGCATGTACTCAGATCGTGACTCCAGCCAGTCTGCCTGCCGCCTTCTTCCCTCCCTCCCCCAAAGTTTTTTAAGACAGGGCAGCCCAGGTTGGCCTCAAACTC
This sequence comes from Dolichotis patagonum, assembly GCA_004027295.1. Lineage (NCBI taxonomy): Eukaryota > Metazoa > Chordata > Mammalia > Rodentia > Caviidae > Dolichotis > Dolichotis patagonum. The sequence continues at coordinate 7,146 of PVJX010008797.1, forward strand.
ACTTCGATCCTCCTGCCTCAGGCTCCCAAGGGCTGGGATTACAGGCATGCACCACCAGCTTCCGGTCTGTACCCAGCTTCCGGCCCATGTTTCTATCCCTCAGGACCCATGAAGACATGGTTATGGTCACGTGATCCCCTGTTCCTGACACCTGATCTCTTCATGAAGAGCTCTGCATAAGCTTAGCTGAGTTCCACAGCACAAAACAGGGTACAGGGCTGCAGGGGCAAGACGCAATCTCTAGTCCCATCATGGATGTGTGTCGCACAGGAAAGTAACTGAGTGTACAGGAGGGGCACAGAGGAGCCCTGGGCATCAGGACTTCTGGAGTGGCCCCACATCCTCTCTCATTTCAGTGTGACATCATCCCGGGACCCAGGAGTTCTGCTGGCCTGTCCAGGCCCTTTGCCCTCACTCTCTCTGCAGGCTCAGGACCACTGACTGGGGCAGCCCCATTGGCTGTCGGCACACAAGTCCTCTCTTCCCTTCCTCCTTTGTGTTCCCCACCTTCTGTCCCAGCAGACACTTGGCAGCCCCCCAAGGGCCCACTGGAGTCAGGAGGGAATGCTGAGCATCTGGCCAGCGCCCAGCCCTGTGAGTTCACATTAGGGCACCTGCTAATGTGCGGGACCCTGGGGCCTGCAGCCCTGTGATTGGCTGGGAAGGCCAGGCACCTGGCCACTTCGGCACCCGGGACCACATGACCCCAGCTATAAATAGATGAGCCTCTGTCTGCCCCCTGCCCACCAGCCTGCCCTCCCTCTTGGCCAAGAATGAAAGGGTGCCTTGAAACGGTGCAGAGCCTAGATACCCAGCTCAGCAGCTCCGGGTCTAAGCTTTGGGCTGACCTCGGGAAAAAGACTCCATTCTCTAGAAACCCAGGGACCGGTCAGCTATTCAGGCCACACTCAGCCCATGTCTTTGCTTCTTCCCCCAGTACCACTGTGGTGTAGCTACTGTTTCCAGCCCCTGATTCCTGTGTCACTTGGATCTCACTTTCATAGCTGCCACCAACCAGGCATTTGTTAGGAGGCTGAGGCTGAAAAGAAGGATGCACGGGGGGGGGGGGGGACTTTGGGTGGAAAAAAAGAGCTTCTCTACACCTTACCCAAGGTCACACAGTACATGAGTGGCAGAGACGGGATCAGACTGCCAGGCCAGGCTCACCCTGACCTCAGGCCAAGAACCAACACTACCCTATCCTGCCCATCCCCACTTTAGCTTCTCTATATGCCATGCTAGTGACCTCCTCCCTCCTGCTCTGCTCTCTTAATATTCTCTGCTCTCTTAATATTCCCCTGTCCCTTTCTTGAGTTTAGCTCATGACCACCTCCACCAAAAAGCTATTCATGTTTAATTTATCTTGCAGTTGCCCCAAACCCTATTCACCTGCTACCAGTACCCATACTTTCTTAGCACACAGACTGAGTCATTGTTAGGTGCTGTCCATGAATGACATTAATGGCTACTTTCCTTTATTTAGGAATGGCAAACAGACCTATCTCATCGGTCAGGTCCTATCAGTTAGTTTTAGCTGTCACTGTATGCACACAGATTATAAGGCCAGAGAAACCAGATCAGCGAGAGTGTAGTGATGGATTGGTGATGTCTGCCTTGGCTGGGAGCTGGGTCAGCACTCGTGCTAGGCTTGGCTCTCCCTCGCTTAGTATTTACCTTCCACTCTCTGCTGTCTCCAACTAAGGCTCATGATGCAGTTCAAGCTAGACTGAACTCACTTTGTAGCCCAGGCTGGACTCAAAATTACAGAATTCTCCTGCCTCAGCCTCCTGAGTACAGGAATCATAGGCATGCACCACCATGACCAGCCCAACTAAATTCTTTAAAGCAAAAATTCAGCCTTCTAGATCAGTCAGCTTGAGCTGTGAAAACAGGGATTTCCCCCTCCCTGCCCAGCACCCAAATGCCAGGATGGTGGCAAGCAGACAACACAGAAGGAAAACCAGATTTCTCCCTCACTTCAGAGACTGCATCACAGAAAGGACTCCACAGCCATCACCTCAGCTGATGTGAACAACGTGTCCCAAGGCAGGGAGGCATTCTGTTTTGTTTTCACAGGAAGAAACTGAGGTGCGTAGAGGTTAAAATAATTGTCCTAAGTCATGTGGCAGGATTGGGACTCAATGTAGTTCACAGAATGGAAGCAATTCAAAACCTGTAAAATCTAATCCCTTGCCCCCAAGGACAAATGACACCCAACCTGTCAGGTCAGCATCACAGTCCATGTCCCAACTCCTAGGATAGTAAACTGACTGTCAGAGAGGCTCCACAGGGAGTGGTTTTAGCTGTTTAAAAAGCTCTTTCTCTACCCACGTGAGCGCCTCTCCTGATGACCTCCAGTCACCAGGCTGCCCGTTTGGGAGGCCACGTACTTGTAGGCAATGCTCAGAGCTGGTGCCTACTTGGAAGAAGACCTGTGTCAGTGCCTTCTTGCTTTTCATTCCACTTTCTCTGGGAGTACATGTGTTTGCCGACTTTTGTGATGGAATCATCTCCCTAGTTCTTGGTCTCAGATTTCTATGAATGTTGCTCCAAATCATCAATATATTTTTGAGATTTTTGTCATGCATTATATTACAGAAAGAGACAGACAGGCAGACATGCAAATCTCCTTTCTCTGCCACAAATCTACGAAACTAGACTAGCAGGAATAACAGACTACCAAAATAAGAAGGGCCTTACAAACCAGGTTGGTGGTGCACGCCTGTAATCCCAGCACTCAGGAGGCTGAAGCAAGAGGATGGATGAGCGATCCAGACCAGCGTGAGCTGCAAAGTAAGCTCAAGGCCAGCCTGCACTGCATAGCAAGACCCTATTGCAAATAAAAAAGGGGTGGAGGGGCTTGGCGACCCTAGTTCAAACATCTGGTACAGACAATGAGGGTGTGAGACCTGGACAGAGAGAAGGGCCCTGTGTCAGGCTCTATGGCAGACAGCAGAGGACTAGACCCAGCCAGGAGGAGTCTTCTTCCTAGCTCTGGGCTCTACCTGCCAAATTCTAGGTAACGCATGCCTTGAAACCCTTCTCTCAGTTCAAGGTCAGGGGCTTAGCTGGGTCACTCTGAAGACTAGTGGCCAGGGCAGATGAGAATGAGCCCCACAGGCCTGGGCCAAGGCTTGGCCCCCTGGCGGGTGAGAAGCAGCTGAGCTCAGTGTGAGCAGCTCATACCGCTCCCCACGTGGTCCTGCTTCCCCTCTCCTTCCCACCCAGAACCCTGAGGGAACACGCTTTGCACCTGTGCATATGAGTTCATCCGAGGTTCCTCTCCTCCACCCCACCAGGATGGCAAGCCCCTTCCCCCAGATCTCCTTTCAGCGGCTCCAGCTAGGGGTAACCTCCCTGCCAGGTGGAGGATGTTAGGAAACACCACTGTGAAACGAGAACCATCTGGCCCCAGCAGGTCCCACATGGACGGCTGAGAAGGGGCTCCATCCACCCCCTCATCAAACATCACACAGCATGGGACGCCCACCCCAGGTCACCCAGGGGGACACAGGGTTCCATGCAGTCCCAGCCTTACCACCTCCAGGCCACTGCTCCCTCTCCTGCACACCTGTGTTCTCACACCAGCTCCTCTTGAGTTCCCTCCAGGCTCTTTCAAATCCTCTGTCTTGCCAAAAGGTCTCAAAAGTCACTCGTGGAACAAGTCTTTCCTGATATCACCATTATTTCTCCCCTCGCCCATCTCCCCATCTCTTGTTGCTATCTGGTTGGATTCGCTTCCCTGATTCTGAATCTCCGTGGACGCCGCAGTCTGATGGCCATAATTGGTATGCAGTAGGTGCTCAGTAATGATCTCCTGATGACATGAATGTCACCGCGGTACCTGACATGGCCCAACAGCACTTTAGGGTAGGGGCTACCAACCTGACCTTGGGGGCTGAAGGGGCCACCCTCCGGGTACTGAGAACATGCCAAGCATTGCATGTATATTCATGCCGCTGAATTCACACACCCCTTGCTGTGTGTGTGTGTGTGTGTGTGTGTGTGTGTGCGTGCGTGCGCTGGAGATCAAACCAGACCCTCGAGCATGTGAGGCCTGTGTCCTGCCGCTGAGGTGCACCCCCACCCCTCACCTCTAATAAGGAGCAGAGGGGTTCAGAGGGGTTGAGGAGTTCAGTGATCTCCTGAAACCCTGCAGCCAACACACAGCTGAGACAAGATTCAAAATTCGAGACCCTCCCCTGCGCGGTGCTCGGATCCACAGCCTGGCTGCGGTCGCGTGGGGCTGGGCCCGCCACGTCCCGAGATGAGCCTTCCGAGGACAGGTCCTCAGGCTCTTCGTCTCTGTACCTCTGAAAACCCGACTTGTTAGGAGTAACAGCTTTCTAGGGCACCTACTACCCTAAAGACTGGTCTACTGAGAGTAGAACCCCCCAACAAATACACATGGGGCCTAGGCCATCGCTCCTGAGATGTATTTTTAGGGCTTTCTGCATTATTCTTTCCACTGAGTCCTGGAAACAGGGGATGGCTCATGATCACACAGTCTGTCAAACTTCCCTTTTTCTCAATAAGGAAACCGAGGTGATGAGTGCCAGGTTCTGCCCGAGGTCACTGGCAACAGCCAGCAGTGCCCTGGAGCCAGGTCAAGCCTTATTCTGTGAGGTTTCAGGAATCCAAGCCTGGGCAGTGGACTGGGGACTGACATGATAGCTGCTATATCCTAAGAAAGGCCTGTGATGGTCAAAGCTGCCCAAAGATGGCCACAGGCAGCCCCACAAGATCACAAGGATTCCAACTGGGCGTGTACAAACATGGTGGGAGGACAGGGGTGAAGACACTCAGGGGAGGGCAGTCTCCTCAAAAGTCTCCTTGGCCAGGAAGTTTGGGAGCCTGGCTTCTGCGCTGGGCCTCTTCTTGTTGCCTTGGGGGGCCCCTCAAATCAGGGAAACCCACAGACCTCTTTCCCTGCTGCTCAGTTCCAGGCTGGGGTAAGAGACTGAAGCCTGCTAGGCCTTTGGACCTCCTCCACCCTCAGGTTCAAGGGCGGCCTCCCTTCTGCATCCCTACAAGAGCAGGCATCTGTGGAGAGCACCCACGGCTGGTTCACACAGCCGACTGGGCAGCTGGATACCGTGTGTGGTTTCAGAGAGTTTTAAAATCCCTGCTTTCAAGTGTTCCTCTCTTGGGAAGCTAAAGGCTTAAGGGGGAGGATGGGGTGCTGTGGCCTTCGTGGGGAGAGAGGACCAAAGAAGGCAAGAAGTTACTGTGCAGGGGTGGGGAGGCGGGGGACACAAGCCGCCTGCTAGCAGTTTCCTGAGGAAACCCAGGCTGTAAAAGGAGTGAAGAGGCCTCGGTGATCCATGGCAGACGAGGCAGCTACTGAACTCTTCCCCAGCGTGGGAGGGCAGCAGAATTTCCCAACACATTCCTGGGCTTGGAGCCAAGTGGCCCCCTCCCACTCCTGGCTGTCAGCTCCGCTCAGGCCTCGCTCCAAGCAGGAATGGCCTGTGCGGGGGAGGGGGGTTCAGAAGGAGTTAGGGGGCCCAGGGCATGGGGCATAAGGGCATGTGTTCCTGAATATCTCTCAGAAGGGCAGTTTCCACATCTGTAAAGTGGGCAGAATGGACAGCGTGTGTGCTCAGGACAGCAGAAAATGGCTCTCATCTTGAGGCACTTACTAAATGCTTAACAAACAGTAGACAAAACAAACCTTGAGCTCTCCTCAGCAACAGCAACTGCCTGAAAAGCCTGACTGAGGTCCACGGACCCCAGAACTGGTCTTTCCACCTGAACACCAGGCCCAGCTCTTCTGAGTCTCCCTCAGCCTCTGCAAAACAGAACTGCAGCCTCCCTGAGAGCCGAGCGTGGATGGCAGTGCTCCGGGGAGTATATGCCCCCACTGTGGCAGGGCTGGCTGGAGGGCAGAGCAGCCCTGGAGGAGCAATCGGGCAGGCACATGAGTGAGTGTGCACACGTATGCGTGCAGAGTTCAGGGGGCTTGGACAGCTTCACCCTGGCCACTGTGGAAGGACAAAGGTTACTGGGCTCTTTCCGCAGTCAGCTGAGAACCACACACAGCACGCGGCTGGAACTCACCTGGAGCCCCAGAGCTAGCCAGTGGCAGGCAGAGCAGGGACTGAACGCAGCCACTGCTGCTACCCCCCTGCCCTGTGACTCTGCAGCAGGGCTCCGGGGTGAGCTGCTCCCTGGACATCTTCATGCATCCTAGGTGCAGCTGCTACCCACGGTCCACTCAACTCTGCCTAGACCATGCCTCCACCTCACACACAAATTCAAGATCCCCTGGGGTGGACACTGCCAATCACAGGTGGTACCACCGCCAGGACTAGCATCTGGTTGTCTACCTTGGCTTGGTGGTTTGACTCAAGTTGGGAAGCTAAATGTCCTCAATGTGTGGGACAGTCCCACACAATGAAGAATGGAAGCCTAGAGAGCTTTGGTTCTCTTTTGTGGAAACACTGCATTCTGGTAGATTTTTCAGAGGGCAGATAGAGAAACTAAGGCCCAGAGCGGGAAAGACATTTGCCTACAGTCACATGGTGAGCCAGCAATGGAAATGAGGCTATAGTTCAGCTCTTTTGACTTCTTGCAGTCCAGGGCTCTTCTATCAATCTTCACCACCCACACTCTGCTGCCGTTTCTATTGCACTTGCAGCAGAGTGCAGAGCAGGGCCAAAAGAAACATACTTGTAGAGGAAGCGAGTAACAATGGAGGAAACAGGGAGGGTTCAGGATAAGGCTGGGAAGAAAGGAGGCAGCAGAGAACACACAGGTAGTCTGCATTCTTGATGCTAAGTACTAGGGGCAGTACTGGGCTCAGACAGCTTGGTTTGTTGGAAGAATGTTAAGAAGGCACAGGGAGGCGTGGATAGAAGGGCTCTATTAATACTGGCTTCTCTCACTTCATTTAGTTTCCCTATAGGCAGATGCCACAATTCCCTGCAGTGTTGCTTTCAGAGATAACTGGGGGAGATGGAAAGGGTGGATGAACTGGAGGAGATTCAAAGCCACCTGAAGATTTGAAAAGCCAGAGATCCCAAGCCCTGAGTGTTCCCTGGCTCCCTAACTTGGGCAGAACAAGGGGTAGCAGCTGTCGGCAGGAGAAGCGCTGTCTATATCTCTCACTAAATGTTTCCCTCAGCACCCAGTTCCTGTAGTCCGGGAGGACTCCGGCCTGGCGAGGGTGCAGGGGTCAAAGTGTTCCGGTGGCTTGGTCTGCCTGCCCTGGCTGCAAGAGGTGTGTTTTAGTTCCGGTGCCATTTCAGCCACGACCTTTCTCCCGCCCACAAAGCAGGCCAATGCCATGCCCTCGGCCTCCTCTAAGCAGGTGAGCAGTTTTTTCCCTCTTCAGAGGGGAAAAGAAACTGAAGGAAAACCACGTGATGACACATTAGTCTGTGATGATAATGGGACCAGAATCAGGGCTCCAGGGCTCCTCCCATGACTCAGAAGTGGCTCCTCCCAATTGAGAAGTGCCTGGGCATAACTGCAGAGAAACCTGCAGGGCTGAGAGTGCAGCCACACGGGGCTGTGCAGAAGCTGCTGGAGGCCCGGCCCTGCCCTCCCTTGCCCTGCACATCCCTCAGTTACCAGGAACACACCCCACCAAAGCAGTGAGTGGGGCGATGGATCCTAGGTGGGGTTGAAAATCAGCCCCACTGTCCCTAGGGCTGCTGGCACCAGCTACAGCTTGACCTGTTCAGATGGGAACAGTTCATTCAGCCGAGTCCCAGACGAGCCCATTTAGACCCCGGGAAGAGCACAGAGACAGAGCTGGCTTTTGGGCCTCAGCTCCCAATCCCATCTCCAGGACTCCTGAAGCAGCTCTTGGAGAATGTCAGCAATTCTCTGGTATTCTGAGAAGCCCAACAGAGCCTGGCTGCAGATGCAGGGCCCACGGTCAGCATGGGGCAGTGGGCTGGCGCAAGGGAGAGAAGGACCTTAGGCCCTGCCCAGCAGCCAGGTCACACACAGAAGGATCCATCCACGTTCATCTCTGCAGCCCTGGCTCTTCAGGGGTGTGGCCTGAGGCTGAACAGGTGAACATAAAAGCCGGAGTCAGACATCCTCCCAACCCCGGCCCAGGGAAACTAGGATGTGTAACTGGGCAGAAGCGTTGCTATGGGACCGGGATCCAGAAAACAGTAGGAGCAGCAAGTCTCCCTCAAGCCCTTACTGCATCCGCCCTGCTGCTAAGAGCTCTATATAGTCATCCCGTTTCAATTCACAGGACTCAAGATGTATGGCATCGTTGGCTCCCTTTTTCAGGGGAGGGAATGGGGCCTGTGTGCAAGAGCGAGCAGCAATGCCAAGCAACGCCAGTCCTGTGCCCACGCTCTGAACTAATTGCTCGTCTGAAGCAGAGATGGACACGAGCTCCGCCAACTCTCTACGTCATGGCTGCTGCGCAGTGCTATCCCTGGACTTCCCACTGGGGCTCAGATGCCTGGTCATTAGTCAGAAAGGCGCTGAGGTCAGAGCTGAGGGGGGAACCCAGGACAAGCACCTTATCTGCTCTCCCGCTGGTGCGGAAATGGTCCAGTAGCTGAGCACAGGCTGGGGCAGAAAGGCGCCCTGCAGGACGCCTCCTTTCTTCCTGACCTTGTGCAGCTGCCTATGCTCTGCCTGTACCTACCAGTCCTCAGGAAAGTTACCCCCAGGCTGGGCAGTCATGACCCTCCTGTAGAGGCTCTGATCCCCAAAGACTTTTCCTTGCCCTTCCAGGGTTGTGCCCCACCCCCAGATAACCACCTCGCCACTTACCTGGGTCCTTCTCCCTGGCTGTTCTGCTCCTACCACCACACATGCTAGCTTCATGACACCCTGGGTGTGTTATTACACACTGACCAGGATACTCAGTTATTGGCTATCTTCCCCTGCCTGTCCCTTTCCGGAAAGGCAGAGAGGCTGTGTGTCCTACTCATTTGCTGAATGCTGGCAAATGACAGGCACTCAAAAATGCTCACTCAAGAAAGGGCACATCCATCAGGGAATGGTGGCACACACTTGTAATCTCAGCACTCCAGGAGGCTGAGCCAGGAGGATCATCTAGAGTTTGAGACCAGCTTGGGCTACATAGCTCAAGGCCAGCCTGAACTACATAGCAAGACCCTGTGTCTCCAAAATGACAACAACCAAAAAAAAAAAAAAAAAAAAAAAAATTAAAAGAGGGGCTGGGGATATAGGTCAATGCAAAGGCCGTAGTTTACTTCACAGTACTGGAAGGAGGAAAAGATAAAAATAAAACATATCCAGAGGGGAGAGAAAATGATAGAAAGGTTGAAGATGAGTACTGCCAACAGAAAGGGGTAACAAAAGCCCAAATGGGCAGTGATGGTTTGTAGCTGGGCAGGTCAGGGAGAAGGAAGCAGAGAAAGCTGCCTGGAAAAGGAGCTGGTTTTGAAGGGCGGGTAGAGAAGAACAGAGAGGAGCCTCACAAAGCAGAAGTGGAGCTGCCTTTCGTGGGGAGAAGGGTCTGACTAGAGAACAGCCAGTGGGGACCAGGTTAAGACACAACCTCCAGGCTACTTGCTGGGCTCTGAGAGGTGCAGCTGTGCTTCATCTGGGGGCCATTTTGATGAGTAGAAGATGTGTAGGTCTCATGGCGCTGCATGAGCCATCACCACATGGGTCCCCGGCCCTACCCCAACCACAGTCTGTACGGTCACCCCAAACACCAAGATGGTGTGAGCTAGAAGCACCAAGCATGGGCGAGGCCAGCATGGTGGCAGGACAGTATCTGACAGACACCAAGCACAGTACTCCAAAAGAAACATCTCTGCCCCAAAGACCATCTCCTCAGACACCATCCTGCAACACCAACAAGGCCAGCACTGCCACCCTGCACAACACAATGGTCCAGTCCTGCCATGGACACAGCTACCATCATGCTAAACACTGACTCAGCATCTCCACAGGGTCCCGAGCACATTCACATCAAACTACCCCAGAGCCACCACTGCTGACAACTAGGTGGCAGTTAGGAAGAGCACAACCTTCCAGGCTGCATCACACCCTTTTCCATTTCATGTTGGAGTCCAAAGCCCTTCATCTCACCATGTGACCATATTCAAGAGGGTGCTCATATAGGGAATGAAATTACAATGAGTCCTGAGGAGGGACCTCGGCCCAATATAATGGTGTCCTCACAAGAAGAGACAAAACCACAAACATGCACACAAGGAAGACTGGTTAGCTCCTGGGGAGAAGGAGGCCACCTGCAAGGCAATGAGAGAGGTCTCAGAAGAGCCAACTGCTGGACTTCCCAGCCTCCACCCCGGGGAGAAGGTTAAATTCTGTTGTTTAGGTCACCTAGTCTGAGGGACTTTATTACAGCAGCCCTAGCAAAGACATATAACAAACACCACAGCAATACCAAACAGCCACCATAGCCAAACAAACCCATGCTACCAAGCACAACGACATCAGCGCACAGCTACTCCCACACAGCCATCAACATATGGTGGTGCTGGGTCACAGCCAGCCAGTGTGTCCCAGCAGCATTACACCCTTTCCCGCCATCAACATGTCACCACCGTGTCCCTGTCAAACACTCTGACTGCAACATGTCCTACTCATCAATCCAACCAGCTCACAGCAAAGCTCTCACCACCAAAGCTACTCAGACAAGTTGAAACCCAATGTGTAGCATTACTCTTGAGGACAACTCCAACCCAAAGCAGCACAGATCTCATGATCTCTTCCCTGGCAGTGTAGCCCCATGGCCTGTCCAATCATATTCTTCATTATCTCGGCTCCTGGCTCCATTCCACCTAACATCCATGGTTCTGGTTACTTTTCTCTCATTGCTAAGACAAAATATCCAACACCCAAAATTGAGGAAGGAAAGGTTTATTTATCTCACAGTGTGTGGAGGTTTCAGTCCACAATCAGCTGGCTCCAAGGCAGGGTGGCATAGCAGAAAACAGCAAAAGCAACAAAAGCAAAAGGAGTAATGACAGAGCAAGCCTCTTTCCCTCCCTCAAACTGAATGCAGGCTATCTGCCCAAGTGCACATGTTGTACTTACACCCATAATCCCAGCATTGGATCATGAATGAATCACAAGCCCTACAAGCCTGCCCCCATGACTGCATGAGGCTTTGAGGGGACTTATAGACATAAACCATAACATTCTGCCTTAGCTGCCCCCCCCAAGATTCATGCACATTTCTTATGCAAAAGACATTTTAGTCCATCTCTAAGAGTTGCCAAGGTCTTAACAGTTTCAGCAATGCTGAAAGGTCCAAATCCCAAGCCTCCTCCAAGATCTAAGGCAAACTCTTAGCTGTAAGCCTCTACACAAATGAAAAGTTAAATGCTTCCAACATTCAATGGCACAAGATAAACATTATCATTCCAAAAGGTATAAACAGGGGATACAAAGGATTGGGATCAAAGCAAGTCCAAAATCCAGCAGGGCAAATATTAAATCCTGTAGTTTAATGTACAGCATCCAACACACCCTGTGGCAAGTTGTGAGTTCCAAAAGGCTTGGGTGTCTCCACCCCTATGGTACTTCCAGTGGTTATAGCTCCCATGGCTTCTCTCTTAGGCCCACTCTGCTCAATCCTTGCATCTTTCCTTAGACTACACACCTTCCTGGCTTTTCCAAATTTCTGGGTTCTCTTCTGCGCCTTTGGCTTCACACTCATAGTTTCACACATTGCCCTCTCAGGGTACCACTGCCTGGCCTCCCCAGACTTCTGTAATCTAGGTGGAAGCCTTCTTAACCTCATAACTCTTGCATTCTGCATGTGCCTAAAACCAGTGCCACATGGATCATGCCAAGGTCTGCTGCCAGCAAGAGCAGTAGCTAGCCTTTCTTCTCTCTTGGCTGTAGGGGTTGAAGGACTGGTTCACTGAGCTCTCTGAACCTGATTGTGAGAAACAAATTCTCTCTGCTACAGCTATTTTGGAACCTGGCATAATTGCTGCCACCATTCTGGAACATGGTTCCCTGGAGCTTTCTTTCAAAGCAAAGTCTTTCACTTTTGCAGTTTTGAGGCCACAAAGGGTAGAGACTTGATGCTTCTTGTGATGCCCTCAGGCCAGCTTTTATATTCTCTTGTTCCTTCTCAGCAGTCAAGATCTCCTCAGCTCTGTCTTTGCAGTCTACAGCTTTACTGCAGTGGCCAAACTCACAACGTTTTAAATCATCCTAGTGGCCTCTTTGCTCTTCATTTGCCAAACTCACAATGTTTTCAATCATCCTAGTGGCCTCTTTGCTCTTGATTTGCAACATAAATCCACCTCAAACTCCCAACAATAGCCACGCCATAACCTCAACATTTGACTGCCTTGAAATTTCTTCTGTCAGATTAATTACTCTGCTGCCCATAGTCTCAGGCAAAAATCTATGGACATGAGCAAAATGCAGACAAACTTTTTGCCAAGATATAACATACATTGGTTGGAGTCCAAAAGCCAATGCAGTCCTTCCCAGCAGAAACCCCCCAAGTCCAATCTTTACTGACAGGATTTCTGTCAGCCTTTAGTCTTCTGAGCTCTGACCAGAATTTCCCATACAGAACAGCCTAAAGCGTTCCAACTGAACTCTTTCAAGACATCTTTGAACCTTTCCAAACTCTTCCCATAAGCCATTCCCAAAGGCTCCTGAACCACGTGGTCAGGTATAATCACAGCAATGATTCCCCTTCTTTGGCACCATATTCTGTCTTAATTTCTTTTTTCTCATTGCTGAGACAAAATATCTGACACCCAAAATTAAGGAAGGAAAGGTTTATTTACCTCACAGTTTGTGGAGTTTTCAGTCCATACTCAGCTGGCTCCAAGGTAGAGTGGCACATGGCAGAGGGCAACAGTTCATGGTGGCAGAAGACAGAAAAAGCAACAAGAGCCAAAGGGGAGAAGCATGAAAAGAAGCCTCCTACTCTCCCTTATATTGTATGCAGATTACCTGCCCCAGGTGGGTGTTCAACTCACATCCATAATCTCAGCATTGGATCATGAATCAATCACAAACTCTAAAAGCCTATCCCCATGACTGCATAAGGCTTTGGGGAAACATCTAGACACAAACTATAACATCCACCCTGATCACAGACCTAGCCATGGCAGAGCAGACTCTAATTTATAAGACTGTGTGAAGGTTAAAGTGAGATCATAAAGCAGAGATGCTAAGGCCAGCATGGAGAGAACATTTAGGGATATCACATAATAGCAGGAAATTAGCCTTTATGGAGATATGAATTTCATGGAGACTACAAGGGCAGTGCCCATATACATGTGTTTAAGGATCTGCACACAGGCCAGGGGCTTCTTGTCTCCAGAAACCAGCCAGAACATACACTTGGAGATGGTCCTTCAAAGTCCAGGAACTTTCTTTCCTCCAAAGTAGCCCATCTACATAACCCTTAATGGCCAGGTCCCTTTAACAACTGTCCATCACAGTGAATCATGTAAGTCCATGTGACTGTGTTGGTGTCTCTTGGGGTGTCCCACACTATTCTAATAAACCTCTTGTGTCTCCATGATATTCTCTGATTCTTATTCTTAATACAAGAAAAGAGAGTCCTCCTATTTCTAGTCAATAGACAAAGAAACTGAGAAGTTAACTTGCTTGCTCAAATCCACCTACATAACTGCCTTGAGGTAAAGTCTCATTTTCACATGGATAGCTATGAGGGAAGAAAATTAGTGTCTTCTTCTCTTTCTTGGTACTTCAATGAGCAACAGAGCAAGAGAAACATGATTCCTGGAAGTAAAAATTAGGTCTTGGTCACTGTCTCTCTCTCTCTCCCTCTGTTTCTCTTTCTCTGTTTCCATTTCTCTCTCTCCTTTCTCTCTCTCTCTCTCTCTCTCTCTCTCTCTCTCTCTCTCTCTTTCTTTCTCCCTCTCCCTCTCTCCCTCTCTCCCTCTCTCTCTTCTCTTACATAAGAAGCAGAAGAGAATTTGACAGCTGGAATAAAAGGTTCAGGCCACCTCTTGCATTTTTCCACATGCAAAACACATATCCAACAGGAAAGTGGGCACTCCTGCCACCCCAAGGAAGACAGCCAAGATGCAGGAAAGAGATGAATTGTCATAGAGCCAAGTGGTTCTGGAGATGAGATGCGTCATCTCACAGCAAGCAAAATCCTGTGCCCACAGAGGTTCACATCCTAATCCTCAGTTCTAAGACTCTGTTGCCTTGACAGCAATCTAGAAATAGGAAGATCATTGAGGTTTGTCTTGGTGAATCTTTATAAGAAGGAGGAATGAGGGTTTGAATCAGAAAAAGGCACATGGTGAAAGAAGCACAAGTTGGAGTGATGTGCCCACAAGCCAAGAAGCATGGGCAACCCTTAGAAGCTGAGAGGCCAGAACATGGCTTCTCTCTTGGGGCCTCCAGAAAGGCACACACCTGGCTCACTTCTTCATTGAGTCCACTGAATCCCATTTTGGACTTCTGACTTCCAAAATTATAAGGGTAAAATCACCATACTGAGAGCATTTACTGTATATAATTTTCTGGTTCAGTTTAGATTTTGTTATATAACCTCAAATATAGTTCAAACAGTTAAAGGTAGAAAATTAATAGCACAATTTGACATTTTCTAGGCTGCATTTGATGCTACTGTTATTGCTCATTGTACTACTTTAGCCAGGGTGACATAATTGCTCTAATCAGTTCTTTTTTCTGGTATGCCAAGACTGACACTGCCTAAGTGTCATAAAAAATATTATAAGCCAATGCTGAAGAACCAGGGGCAAGACCAAATAGGCAGCAACTTCTCATCCCCAATAAATTGAAGAGATAGGATCTTGCACCAGACTCAAAACCCAACACCCAGATACACTTGGAAGACACCTCTGTGAAGTAGTCATTGCCAAAGAGTTTTCAATACTAGTAATAAAGCCATAGGCAATTTACAAGCATCAACTTAGGAGCTGAACTAAAATGAAATAGCAAACATTTAAACACGATGCAACCCTAGATTTTCAGCTCACCAAAGGTAAACCCAGGAGGCAATGAGATGGAACAATTTGAAAGCCATTCACCTAGACTCTCTGAAGTGGTAACAATGGAAGTAACAAAGTAAATGAATGAGGTTCTAGAAAAAATCAAATTGGAAATAACTTCTCAGATAACTCCAGAGATGTTGATCATATTGAAAAACATGCTTAGTGATCATAATGAAAAACATGACCCTAGACCAGATACACATTAAAAAATAGAGGTGCTTAGGAAAATGATGGAAACCATGCACGTCTAATATAGGAAAGAAATGGATTCCATGAAACAGATTCAAACCAATACCCAGGAGGTTAAAAATTCCATTGAAAGTATATGCAGCAGAATGAGCCAGTGTGAGGCCAGAATATCAGATACAGCTGACAATATCGCAGTTAGCCATCAGAAAAATAAAGATTTCTTAAAAAAAACAACAGCCTTGAAAAATCAATTTAACAGCTGCTAGATGATGTAAAGAAGCATAGCAAGATTGACTGAAATAAAAAATTGATTGAAATCAATGAAAAAGCAGGAGACAATGTGATGATTAAAAAACATTTTACAGAAGTAATGGTAGAAAACTTCTTAAGCAGGGGAAAAGAATTTAACATACCAATAAGAGAGGCATATTGAATTTCAATTAGCCATGGTTTAAAAAAAAACTATACCAGGCATATAAGTCAAGATTCCAGAAATTCAACAAAGAACAGAATATTGAAAGCTGTTAAAGAAAAACAAATCATCTACCAAGGAAAGCCCATCAGAATCGCAGCAGACTTCTCAACATAAACTGTCAAGGTAAGGAGAGCTTTGAAGTATTTTAAGTCCTAAAAGAAAACAACTTCCAGCTCAGAGTGTTGTACACCCACAAAACTATCTTTGAAAATTGATAGCAAAATAAGATATTTCCATAACAAAGAACAACTGAAGAAATTCATGACCACCAATCCAGCACTTCAAAATGTTCTGAAGGACATTCTAGAACGAGATAATGAGAACTACAACCCTATGAATCCCAACAGAATGAATCAACCAGGCATGACAATTAATTAAACCGAGTAGAGAAAGGAAAATAACATGACAAGGAAGAGTCAGTACATGACTGTTAACTGTCAATGTAAAAATGTCCTTAACTCACCAATCAAAAGAAACAGACTGGCAGAATGGCCCAAGAAGCAAGATCCAACAATAGGCTGCATTGAAAAAACACATTTAATTCAAAAAGAAATTCATAGACTGAAAGTCAAAGAATGGAAAACAATACTCCATGTGACAAGAGCCTGGAAAAAAGCAGGAGTAGCTATTCTATTCGCAGACAGATAACAATCACAAATATATATGGGCCAAATACCAACATACCCAACTATGTAAAACAAATACTAATGGACATGAAAAATCAAATAATCACTAATACAACTGTAAGGGGAAACCTCAATACCACACTGTCACAAGCAGAACAACTAGACAAATAAATAAACAAACAAACAAACAAATTCAGAACTGAACCAAACTTTTGAACAAATGTATTTAGTGGACGTCTACAGTGTGTTCCACTCCACAACATAATACACATTCTTCTTAGAGGCACAAAGGACTTTCCCCAAAACAGACCACATACTACCTCACAGAGCATGCAAAAGTAAACGCAAAGGAATTGAAGTCATCCTGTGATACGATATGATCAGACCATAATGCAATGAAATTGGAAATCAACGGCAAAAGAAACCAGAAAAATTTCATAAACAAATGAAAATTAAATATCACTCCCCAGGGGCAGGTCACCCTGCATTACATATTGAGACCTTGTTTTAAAAATACCAAAATATTTAAAAATTAAAAATAAATAAATAGCCAGGTATATACCTATAATCCCAGCACCTGGAAGGCTGAGGCAGGAGGATTGTTGCAAGTTTGAGACCAGACTGGGCCTCAAAGTAAGTTCAAGGCCAGTCTAAACTACATAGCAGAATCTTGTCTCAAAAAGACTATAAATAAATAAATAAATAAATAAATAAATAACACCCTACTGAACAACTGATGGGTCACAGATAAAATTAAAGAGAAAGTTAGACAGTTTCTACAGTTAAATGACAATACCAATATGACACATCAGAATTTATGGGATGCAGTGGAAATAGTCTTATAAGGAAAATTTATAGTGATGAATCCTCACATCAGAATAACAGAACGAGATGAAATAAATCATGTTGAACCTCAAGTTTCTAAAAAAGAATAGTAAGTTAAACCCAAAGTGCATATGAAGGAGGAAATTATAAAGATCAAAGCAAAGATTAATACAATTAAGATTAAGAAAAGAATGCAAAGAATCAAGAATCAGAGTTAGTTCTTTAAAGGTTAAATAAAATAGACAATTCCTTAATCAACTTTATCCAAAGAAGGAAAGAAAAGACCCAAATCCATGCAATTAGGATTAAAAAGGGCAAAATCACAATAGGTCCTACAGAAACACAGAAGATTAGTGACATCCACTTTGAGAACCTATACTCTAATTGTCTTGTTTGTTTTATTTCTGGTACCACAATCGAACTCAGGACCTTAAACTTGCCAGGCAGGTGCTTATGCAGCTGAGCTATATTCCCAGCTAAGAACCTGTATGCTAATAAAATGGAAAACACACAAAAAATAGACAGATTAGAAGATACATATGAATTACCAAAGCTGAATCAAGAAGTTATAAAAATTCTAAATAAAACAATTTCAGTCAATGAAATTGAAGATGTAATTTAAAACCTACCAAAAAAAGGAAAGCTCTGATGAGTTCACTGCTGAATTCTACAAGAAATTTAGAGAAGATCTAAAGTTGCAACTTTCAAACTCTTTAATGAAATTAAAAGGGAAGCAATAATCCCTAAATTCATTCTTGGAAGCAAGCATTAACCTGATACCAAAACCAGAGAAAGATTCAGTCAAAAAAGAGAACTACAGACCAATCTCCCTAATGAACATAGACTTAAAAATATTCAATAAGACACTAACAAATAGAATGTATCAAATTACTAAGAAGATTATACATCATGATCAAGTAGGATTCATCCCAGGGTTGTGGGGATGGTTGAACATACACAAATCAATAAATGTAATATACTGCATTAACAAAATTGAGGATAAAAACCATCTGATCTCTCAATAGATGCAAGGAAAGGCATCTGACAAAGTCCAGCACCCATTCATCATGAAAACTTACAGGAATAGATGGTCTTTATTTCAATCTGATAAACACCATCTATAACAAACCAACAGACAACTATTGGAAGCATTAGCCAGAGCAATTAGACAAGAGAAAGAAATAAAAGGAATAAGGATAGGAAATAAAGAAGTTAAATTACCATTATCTGCAGATGACATGATACTCTACATAGAAGTCCCCAAGAACTCCAGCAAAAGACTTCCAGATTTAATAACCAAATTCGGTAGCTGGCTACAAAGTTGACACTCAAAAATCTATAGCATCTCTGTACACAAATAACAAACTCACTGAAAGGGAAATTAGGGAAACAACACCATTCATAATAGCATCCAAAAAAAATGAAATACCTAAGAATCAATCTATCAAAGGAAGTAAAAGATCTTTACATTGAAAACTACAGTACACTGAAAAAAGAATACTGAAGAGGATATCAGAAAATGGAAAGATATCTTTTGTTCTTAGGTAGGAAGAATGAATATAGAGAAAATGGCCATACTTTCAAAACTGTTACACAGATTTAATGTAATTCCAATCAAATTACCAACAGTATAGCTCACAAAATTAGAGAAAATGATCCTAAAATTCATTTGGAACCAGAAGAGATCTAAAATAGCAAAAGCAGTTCTGGGCAACAAAGGCAAGGCAGAGACCATCACAATCCCTGACTTGAAATAATACTACAGAGCTACTGTGATAAAAACAGCATGGTGCTGGCAAAAACAAAAACAAAACAGATCCAAGCATCAGTGGAACAGATTAGGAGGTGCAGAAACAAAAAACAACATGATTCTGAGGCCAGAGGGTCATTCTAAGTTTCAGGCCAGCTGGGCTGCAAAGTAAGCTCAAATTCAGCCTGAATTGCATTGTTACATCTTGTCTCAAAAAGACAAAAAAAAAAAAAAAAAAAAAAAAAAAAAAAAAAAGCAGAAACAACTCCAAACACACTCAGTCACCTTATCTTTGTCAAAGGAGTCAAATACCTGCACTGGAAGACAAATAACCTCTTTAATAATGCTGGAAAAACTGGCCTTCTACATGCTGAAGATTGAAACTAAACCTGTATCTCTCACTATGCACTATGTACTAACCTAAAATTGAAACAGATCAAAGATGTAAATATTAAAACAGAAACACTAGGTTGGGCATGGCGGTGCACATGTGTAATCCCAGCACTGGGGAGGCTGAGGCAGAGGACTGCTGTGAGTTCGAGGCCAGCCTGAACTACACAGTGAAACTGTCTCAAAAAGACAAGAAAATAAAAATAAATATAAAAATAAAACAGAAACACAATCTCCTGGAAGATAAAATAGGTAGAATTTTTAATGACATTGGTATAGGCAAAGATGTTTGTTTATGAACAAAACTCTCAGTGTGTAAAAAACATCATGAAAGAATCGACAACTGGGATCTCATTGAAAAGCAAAAGAAACCACTAACCCAGTGAAGAGACAACCCACATTGTGGGAGAAATATATTTGCCAGCTGTTCCTCAGACAAAGGACTAATAGCCAGAAAATGCAAAGGACTCAGAATAATCAGATCCACCATATTTAAAGACCCAACCCAAAACTGGGCATCTGAAATGAACAGACATTTCTCAGATGAAGAAGTAGAAATGGCAAATAAATATATGAAAAAATGTTCAACATCACTGGTCATTCAAGAGATGCAAATTGAAACAAAACTTGAGATTCCATCTCACTCCAGAAAGAATGGCTGTCATCAGGAAACCAACCAACAACAAATGCTGGTGGGGCTGTGGAGGAAAAGGAACTCTTCTCCATTGGTGGTGGGAGTATAGGGTGGGGCAACCACTGTTGAAATCAGTGTGGAGATTCCTCAAAAAATTAAAACTAGAGGTTCCATTTAACTCAGCTATTGTCCTTCTTGGTATTTTCCCGAAAGAAGTAAAAAGCATCATACCACAATGATATATGCAGATTCATGTTTATGTAGCACAGTTTGTAATAGCTAAATCTTGGAAACAGCCCAAATGTCCATCAACTGGTGAATATATAAAGATGTGGCTTTTTATAATGGAGTACTACTCAGCCATAAAGAAGGATAGATGAGCTATCTCTAGCTAAATGGATACACCTTAAGGCTATACTTTTAAGCGAAATATATCGGACACACATGTGTAAATATTGCATTGTTTCACTGGTGTGAGAAACTAAAAGCATAAATAGGGACCAAACCACATAATAGCTTTATGAAATAGGAAGAAAATGTTCAAATGGGAAAAGGAACTAGAGAGGGGGGAAAGAAGGAAGGGAAAAGAAAAATGAGAAGAGGCGGAAAAACTGGAAACAAAGCTTTTGTAAATAAGGAGGGAAAGGGGTTGAAGGGAGGGAAGGGGGGAGAAAAGAAGAATCAAGATATATCACATATAGGTATAAATCTTCTATGATGTGTTATCACTGTGTATATCTAAAATGTATCAATAAAATTTTTTTTAAAAAAATAAAAATCAGGAAGAACATCTCCCCTGGGGCCCTGTTAAGTCACCATTTATAAACACTAATTTTATTGTCGCCAGTCTGCCTCACCCAAACCACATTCCCCGGAGCAGAGCGGAGGCCCGTGTGTAGGCTTTGGTGCCTCCAGGCACAGACAGCCCCCCGATGCCAGGACTCACCCACCCGCGGAACTCGGTGTACCCCAACCTACTCTCCCCAGGAAAGCCAGCGTGGGAAACGCACAGAGACGCCCACTGTCCGGAAAGAGGACTGCTGTTTCCCGGCCCGGCAGGCTTCCTCCCCGGGCATGGAGGAGAGGGCATCCTTGCCGGGGGCCAAGGAGTGGCTAAGGCAGCTCTCCCCGCACTCAGGGGACATGGTCCTCGTCTCCGTGACAGCCACTCCAGACCGGGACCTGCTCTGCTTCCTGCTCCACCTCTGGCCCCTCCCTTGGGGCTGGCTCTCCAAGTGGGAGCAGAACCCCACTTTTCTCAGAAGCGCCGCTAACGGCCCAAAGGGGCAGGCTTTGAGGGGGGGCCCTGGGCATCATTTCGGCACCCCACATTTAACCTTGGTGGGGTCCAGCAGAAGCTGTGCCCCGGTCCCTCTGGCAGAAACCAAAAGCACAGCCTAGTGATGCCCTGGCATCCAGCGTCAGGGCAGATTGGCCCGGCCTTGGTTTCGAGGTTACTTTCTCACCCGAAGACTGAATCGCACCGCAAGGTCCAAATTCCAGCTCTGCCACGAACGAGCTGTGTGACGTCGGGCAACTTGGTTATTTCCAAACTACAGTTGCCCTTTTTGAAATACGGTGCCAAAAATATTGCTCTTATTATGCACAGACTACAAGAGCTGGGTGCAAAGTACTGATCAAAACATCTGGCTTACAGAAAGGGCTTAAAATTTATATCGTGAAGTACATGGATTAATTGATCATTAGGACTCTGCCAGGCCTGGTATTTTTTAGTAAATGTGGTAAAGCTACATTAGTAAAGCTAACAACACAACTTTAAATTTTCTGATGGATTCCTTTGTTTCGGCCCTCCTATTGTGACAACGAAAACAATCATAATGCCAAAAAGGAATTTTAAAAAACAAATCCTGGGCTTGCAATTTGGGTAAGGTGCCACCAGGTGGCAGGTTTCTTAAAAGCAAGGTCAGTTGTAAAATTCGAGTTTTGGGTGAAGGTTCACGCCGCAAAGAATGAAATTTCTATATGCATTCAGTTAGAAAAAGCTTTATTAAAAATTTTTTTATTAAACCAGAAACCTTAAATAAATTGAGCAATTATTATGTGCAAGGTATTGTCAAGTGCTTTAAACACATTAACTCATTTAAACTCCATCCCAAAGGTTGGGGCTTTGGACTCAGCAGCTTAGAAATAAGGAACCGAAGGCCCAGTGGGGGGAGAAGCCCCGAGACTGCTGAGACACGGCAAGCCCAAGGCAGCTCTTACAGCCCCGGCCACAGCTGTGTCCGCAGAGGACAGCACAGCCTCCCCCCCACACACACACACACACCCCAACTTTCTCAGTCACAGAGCTAGCAGCAACCTAGACTCCGCCCCCCGCCCTCGTCAGGACTTCGGGTTAGAGACGGCTGCTGCTTTGGGTTGCGGGAGACCTCAGCTCAGGGCCCCAGAAAAGAAACCTTAAGTATCATCAACTCTGCTAGGTAGGTCCCTCCTTCTCTGCGCTATACCTGGAGGAAGACCACGCTGGGAAGACGACTCTCGAGGGCTCAGAGTCAGCCCAGGCCAGAGCCCTGAGTCATTAATGCAGCCAGGTCTTGGACGCTGCAGTGCTGCTATGGGTCCGTGCCAACCTCCTGACAGTGACCGGATCTTTACACGTCCACGCTTCTTTTTACTCAATGTGTCTTTAAATCCACTCATTTTTCCCCCTTAGGTTTGCCTTTAACAATTCATTAGATGCACTGGCTTTATTTTCTCAAATGTGCACCTAAATAAACACTGAGGTATTGAAACAGAATAACCTGACTCACTTGTCAACCTAAATGACCAAGCAGATTATGAATGTCACACTCGAGATGCTGAGTTGACTCGTCTGGATGCAGTGCTGGTATCCCAGCCACCTGCCCGGGCTGGGCCTCAGTTTCCTGCTCTGTAAAATTCTAAAGCAGCAGCAGCAGCACCTTTGAGGTCCTTCAAGCACTGCCCCTGATCCTCCTGGTGCTGGCCTGGCCAAGGATCTTGCATTCCCAGACCAGAGTTTCGTCCTCCAGGGCTAAGCCTCTGTCCCTGGGCCAGGCCCTCTAGGTCCTCCGCCTCACTAACCTCCTGCTCTAACCACACACGGCCCAGCCTACTTCTGGCTCAGCCACCCCAGCCCACCACCCCCCTGTCAGTGCTGGTGAGGATAGATCAGACCTCTGGGCCTCAGTTCCCTGTCAGTAAAGGAAGGGAGGTGATCAAACAGCAATTCTTACTTGGGGCTTTTGCAAGACTTTCAAAAACTCTAAAATCACATTGACTGGGTGGGGTGGCACACACCTGTAATCCCAGCCCGTGGGAGGCTGAGGCAGGAGGATTGCTGCAAATTTGAGTACAGCCTAGGCTTCATAGTGAGTTCAACACCAGCCTGAACTGCATAGTGAGGTCCTGTCTCAAAAAATCAAACAAAAACAAAAACAGAACTTCTCTGAAGGTCCTTTGTGTGCTCGTTGAGGGCCACACACATTCCACCTAGCCACATCCAGGACAGAGAGTACACAGAACTCTGTCGTAGACCCCAAACACCCTCCTTCCTTCTCCCCGAACTCCACCCTTCATCCCAACATCCCCTGAGGACAGGAAGAAAATGAAAATGTACCAAGTGTCTCATGTATTCTGTTCAACTTAAAAGCCAAGGTGAGCAGTAACTCTAGGAGGGAAAAAGAGGAGTTCAAGAGTCGTTCTTGGGAGGCTGAGGCAGGAGGACCACAAGTTTGAGCGCAAGCAGAGCAATTCAGGAATTTGGTGAGACCATCTCAAAAATAAAGAATAAAGAAATAAGATAAAAAGCCTAGGATAGGGCCAGGGATTTAGCTTAGTGCCTCAAGCACTTGCTTGGTAAGCACAATCCCCAGGACCAAAAAAAAAAAAAGCCTGGGATATAACTCAGTGTGAAGGCTCTGGGTTCAATCTCTGCAAACACACACACACACGCGCCCGCGCGCAGGAAGTTGTCCCAAGGAATCCAGAATGAAACTTGCAGAGCCAGGGCCTAACAAGGGCCAGAGGGAAAACACACACCGGTGCTCTCAGGGGCCTGGGGTGAGGGTGGGGCAGCTGGGAGGACACTGACACCCAAAGTGGGAGCCAGGAGATGGGAGCCAGATTCTGCCTAACACCCAGAGTGCCACGTGGCCCCCAGATGCCGCAGGCCGCCTGCGGAGACATCCTGTGCCCTGTTCTTCCACACAGGCCCTCAGCAGGCAGAGGATGCAGCACGCTGGGCCTCCCGCCATTCCTGAGGGCTTGGAATTCCCCTGCAGGACAGGAGGACTCCTGGGGCCTAAGTCAGGCCAGAGGAGGGGCTGGGAGGCAGCCTGGACATTCTCCCAGAGGCAGGAACGGCGACAGGCCAAACTCTGGACAGGAAGGCAGTCGCTGAGTGCTCCCAGGGCCAGGCTCTGTGCTGAGTGCTGTCAATGAACACTGTCTCCTATACCCCCCCGGGACAGCATGGTGCAAGCGACAGACCATCCCCAGGGGTGTGCAGGTGTCCACAAGATACTCCTCTGTTAGGGGCGAGGAGAGGAGAGCCACAGCTGCCACAGTGATAAACAGAGTCCACAGGTGAGATCACGCCATACCCGCCTTTCTGCACATGGCTCATTTCTGCATCTGGCTTAGCATAATCTCTTCTAGATCAACCCATGCTGTCACAAATGGCAGGACTTCCTTTTTAAGGCTGAGTAGTATTCTACTGTGCATACCATATTTTCTTGATGGAAATGTATCTTTATGTCTCGGCTGTTATAAATGCTGCAAGGACCATGGGAATGCCGCTCTCTCTTTGAGGGCTTGATTTCATTTCTCTATCTACAAACCCAAAAGTAGGAAAAGCAGAGAGCAAAATGTGATGGTCCAGGACTGGGTAGGTAGGAGGAGGGGGGTGTTGGTCAGAGGGCACCAAGTTGCAGTTATGCACAATGAGTAAGTCCTAGAATTTTATATGCTTGATATTTGCCAAGAGACATCATAAATATACACACAAACATACACAGTAACCATGTGAGGTGGTGGATATGTTAATTAGCCTGATGTGTGATAATCATCTCACAATATGTAGATATATTAAAAATCATCACACTGTATGTTTTAAATATGTAAAATGTTTGTCAAGCTTTCCTCAGTTAGCCTGGGGAAAAAATATCACGGAGTCAGGAGACCACAAACAGCCTGTGTTCCGTCCCACAAAACATTTTCTTTCACCCTAACTTCAGGCCCAGACAATCTTTCCTTGAATGCCAAGCGGACAGGTCAAGTGGGTGGGACCTGGCTGTATGTGGGGGAACATTCTAGAAAGAACACCAGCCTTCCCCTCTCAAGGGCCTACCATGCACAGCCCCTGGTCGCTCCCTGATCTGTGTGGCAGGTGCATGCGATCAGTAGAGGACCATGGGTCATTTGCATAGCGTCTACGCTCTACCTGTCCTGCAACCTCCAAAATCCATGCGCAATATCAACCCTGAGCATGTCCCAGACTTGTCCACACCTGCCGCCACCCCTCGAGAGACAAGGACAGAGGGAAGATGGTGCCGATGATAACCACACTGCTGCTGGGAATACCTGATTCCATCCTCTTTGAAAGGGGAGCAAACTCAGAAAAGCCAAGCGATTTGCTGCAGGGCACACAGCTCAGTGTGTGGAAGAATCCTCCAATCCGGCCTCAGGTTGGTGTGAGCCAAAGCCCTGCTCTTAGCTGCCACTCAGTGCCAAACCCCACACTCCGGCTGGGGTAGCCCAACCTTCGCTCCCACTCCTAGCAATTCTTCCGGCCACTGCCGCCCTCAGCGTTCTGCTGCTCGGCCAGTGCACTTGCCCTCAAACACCTGAGTCTCAGTCCTCCTGTGGTGTGCAGCTCGCCGGTCCACTGTGCTCAGCCTGCTTGCAGCTGTGTCCGTGGTGCTAAGCACAGGGCCAGGCAAGGCAGCAGCAGGAGGAATGAATCCACACGGGCCCATGACTTCCGTGGCTCTCAGCACCTGTGTGTGTGTGTGTGTGTGTGTGTGTGTGTGTGTGTGTGAAAGAGAGAGAGACTGCTGCCCTCTTCATGTCTGTGCCTCAGAGCTTCTTGCACATAACAGGCACTGCCACCCACCATGTGAGCAAGTCTGCCGTGGAACACACAGTGGCAAAGCCCAAGTTCAAATCGCAGCTCTACGTGAACAAGCTTCCTGACTGCGGCTGGCAGCACAGCCCACGCAGGGGTGAATGGCCCTGGGCCTGGCAGCTCTTAGGAACCAGGCCCTCTGCAAGTCCCAAGCCCTTGCCTTGCAGGTGCCCCTCAGTGCTGGAAGCAGGCCTGGTGACAGTGTGAGTCACTCTTAACCAAATGCACTTCCTCTGGTTAGCTGGGGGAGGGTGGGAGGAGCTCCATCCTTGCAGCGAACCAGTCCACGCTGCCAGGGCTCAGCTCCACGCTCTGGTCTATATGCTGCTCTGTCCAACACTGCCCAGCAGCTGCGGGAGCAGGTGCCTTAACCTCAGCCTCTGGCTCTGGCCACCAGCTAGAAACAAACAGCAGCTGGCAGCGCCTCCCTGGCCACTCCATGCCAGCAATCAGGCCCCAGGCCCACCCCGGGATCCTCCCTCACATCCACCCAGGACAGGTACAC
Source organism: Dolichotis patagonum (assembly GCA_004027295.1). NCBI lineage: Eukaryota > Metazoa > Chordata > Mammalia > Rodentia > Caviidae > Dolichotis > Dolichotis patagonum. The sequence continues at coordinate 33,597 of PVJX010008797.1, forward strand.
GCATGCCCTTGTTTTACAAATGAAGAGACAACAAGCGTCAGGGACTTGCCAGAGGTCATGTGTGAATGCAGCTGGGCATGAGAAGAAAGGGGAACAAACTGCAAAACACAACCTCAACTACATCCATCCCTGAGGAATCCCAGCCTGCTGTCATCAACCTGGTGAGTTAGAAAAACGAAAACAGAAAAGAGCGCCTATAAACCTGAACGGAGATCAGCAGCACCTTAATGAAGACAGATCACCCAGCACTACGCTAAGTGAAAAGGTCACAAGGACAATACAAGCTGATATTTGCAAAAGGACAAACGGATATGGGAAGAAAGAAATGTTCATGGTGCTCACTCACAGACTGTGCAATGAGCGGTTTTTATTTCCTTTGGAAGAATGTTATCTGTACTTCAATTTTCTTCAATAAATGTTCGAGTTATTTGTAATTAAGTTTTTGCTTTAAGTTTTGAAAACAAAGCAGAAGACATTCCTATGAAACCCAGAGGTTATGAATGTGTAAAATTAATGGCCAACTCTTTAATTATGTCTTCTAAAACATGAAAAATTTATTATCAAATCAAAAGTCAAACAAGAAGCCAGGTGTGGTGGCGCACTCCTGTAATCCCAGCACTCGGGAGGCTGAGGCAGGAGGATCCTTACAAGTTCGAGACCAGCCTGGCTACAAAGTGAGCTCAAGGTCAGCCTGAACTACATAGTGAGACCCTGTCTCAAAAGATAAAAAGAAGGAAGAAAAAAAAAAAACAAGATATGACCCACAGTAGAGATTTAAAACACTGCAGAACCTAGAAGGAGGCTCCAGGAAATGGGTGGGACCGGCCTGTGCTGTTTTGAGTCCCCACGGCAATGAGTTCCTGGGAATCACATCTGAACTGCCCGCCAGGCTCCCAAGAGATGGCATGGATGTCTCCCGAGGGTTCTGTCTCTGAAGATGCACCTCACAACAGGAACAGTAATACACAGAGATGGCTGTCACAAAGTCCTGATGCTAACAAGTATGCAACTCACAGGGCTGCTTCCTCCTCCTCTCAGAAGACCCTAAACTGTAAGAGGACAGGGGCCATCTGCCCCCAGCACCCAGCATGGAGTCCACCACCAACTCTGACTCAATAAGTATTTGTTAAATAAACAAAAAAAAAGAAAGCATATATGCTGAGCATGGTGATGTATCTACCTATAATCCCAGCTACTTGAGAGGCTGAGGCAGGAGGATTCCAAGTTCAAAGCCAGCTTGGGCAACTCACTGAGACCTTGAAATTTAAAAAAAATTTTTTTAAATTAAAATATTAAAAAACAGAAAAGGGCTGGGGCTGTAGTTCAGTACTCCCTGGGTTCAATTCCCAGTAACAACAACAAACAGTCTGTATGGTTGACTTAATAAATGGAAAGTGAGCAAATGAATGGATGGATGGATGTGTGAACTCTGATCTAGAATGAAGCGAGTGGCTGGATTTTCCCAAAAAGGGCAGTTATCCCATCCAGGGTCCATCACAAGCTGGCCAAGCAAACTCAGGCCTTAGCACTGTGTGCTGCCCTCATACGGTCCTCACGGTGCGGACCTGTACCCAGCACCAGCCAGGATGACCACATACAGTGCCACGTGTGGGTCTAGCGCTCGTGGTATAAGGAGACACAAGGAGAAAGGTGGCATCTACTCAGGCTGAGAGTAGGAAAGATTCATCCACACCAGAAAATGCCCTGAACTATACACTTAGCCCTTCTCTAGCACCCCAACTCCCGGGGCTGCAGGCGCTTCCTCCCTGGACACGAAAGCTGAAAGTGTGCCCAGCGCCTGTGTCTGTCCCCAGCCAGCCTCCTGTGGCCCCATCACACTCTCCTCTGCTTGCTGACCTGCCTCGGGCCTGGCCACTCCAGCTCTCAGAACTTCCCTTTTATTAAGCAACCCAATTAGCCCCTCTGACCTCCGCTCTCCGCAGCGCTCCAAGCAACAGGGCGTTAAATCGCAGTTCCGAGAGTGGAAATTGACTTTGTGTCCACGGTGGCTGCAGAAGCTGACACCACTGATGGAGGGCCAGTGAGGAAGCCCTCATCTGTCAGGACAGCTTGCCAGAGCCACTCAGAATTCAAGACCTCAATTCCGCAACCTACAGAGGCCTGGTAGATTTTACCCATTTCAAATCAGTAACAGCTCCAGTGACAGCCCACAAGGCACCTGTCATGCTGCCCTGACCACCATGGCCTCGGGTGGGGCCGTACCCAGCACATCACCTGCAGCAACTCCCCAGGCTCATTCCCGGGCCTCCACTGTTTGTGCACTTCCTGATGACTGACAAGGTCAGTGGCCCAAAGCCTTTTCCCTCCAGTGGTTCTTCCTTTTTGATTTCTCAGACCCAGACGCAAGCATCATCTGAGACAGGCCTCTGGGCCCCGTTTCTAGTGCAGCCCCCTCCCACTCCGTGTCCTTGCTTTTCTCTTGTCTGCACTCATCACTGGCTGCAATCCTTTGTTTACTTCCTGTCTCCCAGTGTCAGTCCCTCAAGGACAGTCCTGGGGTCGTGCTCACAGCCATATTCCAGGCTTCCTGTACAGCGGAATTGGGCGGTAAATACCATCTGGATTAACAGACATTTCCCCTGACAGAAGAGTTAAGAAGCTGGGAAAACTCAGGTCTAGAGGTTCAGAAGACACATCCAGCTCCCCAAACCCCTGGGCACGAGGATGACACAGCCAACAAACCACCACAGCGCAGGGCGGCAGTCACAGGCCAGCCAGGTGAGCTGTGCACCCCTGCGGGGGAGGGAGGCAGCTGAGTCAAGCTTCCCAGCTCACCAAACAGAGAAAGCATCTCACAGGAAGTGACATGTGGAGCCCTCGGAACATGAGAAAAGCCTCATACCTCCTCAGGATGTGTCCCTCAGCTTCTGGAGCGGTCCAACAGAACCTGGTGCTGGCCCTAAGACCAGGGCCTCTGCTTCTTTCTGCTAAAGCTCCAATAGTTGGACCAGTGCTGGCATGTCACCCTCTTTAACGAGTATTTTTACGTAACATATTTGTCAAGTAGGCCTACTGCAATAAGCACTCTCTATGTAAAGCTCACTGGCTATCCCAACAGACGGGCCTCCTGTATTACCTCAGAGAGGTGAAGAAAGTGCACAAGGTCACACACCCAGCAGGAAGGGTCAGTCGAGGCCTTGAACCTTGGCTCTGGGTGCCGCCCTTCCTGCAAAGCCAGGCAGTAATGACGCCACCGCCTTCAGTGTCCCCCATGAGCGGACACTGCAGTGGAGTCTCAGCGGTCTTCTCCACAACCTGGTAGGAAACACCCAGAAGCCAACTATGCAGGGAAGGTTAAGCCCCTGTTCTGGGGTCCACAGCTTAACAGTGGGCAGAATGTGGGGAGCCAGCCTCTTTCAGCTCTCACTGTCTTGTCAAGAGGGGAAACAGCGCCATAAAAGCTGGGTTTATTTATGCTGATAGTTGGGGTGCTCTCAAAGAAACTATGCATCCCCTGCTGGGGGCCGAGGTGCACACCTGGGTGGCTGAGGAGGAGGATCACAAGTTCAGCCAGTCCGACACCCTAAAAAGGGCTGGGAAGCTACCTCACATGGAGGCCCTGGGCTCAATCCCCAGCACGGCAAAAATAATAATAATAATACTATTAATGATGATAAATAAATAAACAAACAAGTAAAAACCCTACACATCACCTTGGCTCCTTGCCTGGCAGGCCCGCAGCTGTGACGGGTCATTCTCTGGGGATCCGTCTGCACACCTGTTTAACCAGATGATTCAGTTCCGAGGTTCTGAGAACCTAAAGTCCTGTCACTCATCTGAGACTAAATAAATATGAATGTGACACTATGTTGTGACAGCTTTCTACAGTTTACAACAACACTTTTACATTGATTATCTCATCTAATCCTGCCGTTGAACTAACAGACTCACTCTACTCAGCTGAAAAGAGTAACTTGGAGTTTGAGTGACTTAGTCACTCTCACCGTGCAGGCAGGTGGTAAAACAAGGGTCAGGTCCCAGCCCTAGCCCGGTGGGCTTTCTCCTCCAAAAAAGAAGGGGAGGTTGGCTAGGAAGGAAGGGTCTGTGGAGACAAACAACTCACCACACAAACAATGAGAAAAGAAGGAAGAAAACAATCGATAGCCTACGAGCAGCTCGACACAAGTGAGTCCAACCACATGGGAGAGGCCACAGATTAAAACCCCAGGCCCACCAGCCTGACAAAGACCCAACAAGTGTAACAACATAATGTATTGGTGACAGTGTGAGGAAACAAGTATTTCACATTCATGTCCAGAAGGACATACACTGCTATGACTTATGAAGAGGAATACAGCAATATTCATCAGAATTTAAACCACACACACCCTCAAAGTGGGTAGTGCCCTCTGAGGTAGCTATGGTGTCATATACTCATCAGTGTAGAAACTGATAATATACAAAGATATGCACTGCAGATCTGCAGCACTAAAATAGCAGTACCCTAACTAACTGCGCCCACAGAGGACTAGTAAACCAAACTTTAATCAGGCCAAAAAAAATGAAGTGCATCTTTGCCTACTGATATGATATGATCTTTAAATAATATTAATGGGAAAAAAAGTAAGTTGCACAACAATGTTCTCAGTTCGCTACTGTTTGTGCGAAAAACAAAAAACTGGAGGCAAGAGGTCAAACCACCTACCTGCAGGTGTACGTATGGTTTATCTCTGGAGAAGAACACACTAGAAATTTGCAACCTTGGTTACTCAGAAGGCTGAGGAAGATAACAAGTTCCAGGATAATAGCTTGGGCAAGTTTGCAAGACTTTGTCTTACAATAAAAAATAAAATGTGCTGAGAATGTAGCTTAGTGATAGAGCACGTGCCTACAAGCTTGTAGCATGCATGAGGTTCAAACCCCAGCAGCTCAAAAGAGAAAGAGAATGAATGAATGAATGAAAGAAAGAAAGAAAGAAAGAAAGAAAGAAAATAATTATAGAACTGCTCTGGGAATGGGAATATAAGAATAATTTCCACTTATAATTTTTAAACCAAGGCCTTTTATTACATTTCAAAATAAACACCAAAGCAAACCCATCTGTGTCTTTCCCATCGAACCATAGCACGTACTGAAACCAGTATGGAAGTTAGCTGGCCCAGCGGCCGGATCTTCCTGGGCGGGGGACCTCACCTCTGGGATCTCACCAATCTCTTCCCCTTGCTCTTCTCCAGTTATAGTCTGAATCACAAGGTGGACCAGTGTGCACTTCAAACCACCCAGCTGACTAATCGATTCTAAATCAAGAAGCCTGGGGTGAAATGCCTGCCCTCCCCACCGCAGTGTTTATCCTGCTCTGTACATATTAACAAATGTCTCTACAGACACAGTGCGGTCTGCAGTGTGCAGCCTGAGAGCTAAGCCACGGGGGCGACTGAGGCCTGAGGTAAAATGGCTGCTGGTCGTGGGGAGACTTGGAGGGGATGCGCTCCTGTCTAAAGAGGGGATTCTCTGAATTAAGACAGGCAGCAACCACAGCAGCTGGGGGGTGTGCAGGCTGATGAAGTGACACCCAGCCCTACCTTGCATGTGACTCGAGGTCACACTTTTAGATCTGTTGTTTTCTCCGAGCAGCACAGGAATTGTTCCCATTTTATGAAGGAGGAGGTAGAGGCTCATAAAGGTCACCTGGTAGGAAACAGCTAAACTGTGAATGACAGTCTTGTTCTTTCCCACTCAAGGTCACAGGCAGAAATCAGTCCACGAACGGGATCTGGGGGGCAGGATGAGTGAGCCCACGGAGGGAAGTGTGGCTAGAGGGGGAATCTATAACCTTAAATTTTTTAAATTGTTATTTCTGGATACTGGGATTATTTTTATTTACTTTCTTTTGCCTGTTTGTATTCCCTCAAATTTCAATCAATTAGCATCTGCCACTTTTTAAAAAGAAAACATACAGCTTAGGGGCAGGTTGGGGGGTAGCTCAGTGGTGAAGCACCTGCTTAGCATGCATGGTGCTTTGGGTTCTCTCTCTAGCACCAAAAAAATTAAAAAAAAATTGAAAAAAAGAAAAAACAGAAAGAGGAAAGAGATAATCACATCTTCAGGGGAAAGGCATTTAAACACACCAAACCACCAAGAATGGCATTTCCTAAGGAAAAGAGATGGCAGAATAGACAGTCTCACTTTCCTTGACAAGTTAGTCCCTAACACTGGAAGTTTTGGGGGGGTTTTTTTGCACCAGAGATTGAACTCACGACCAAGCACTTGCAAGGCAGGTGCTTATGCCACTGAGCTGAATCCCCAGCCCAACACTGGAAGTTTTAAAAATATTAATTTTTAAATGTTTTTAAATATTAATTTTAAGAATATACACAGTAGTATGTTTGTTGAACAAGACAGCTAAAATATAAAATTAAAAATAGGAATCTAAAGCAAAAAGTGATTTCTGCAAAACACTCTGGGCTTAATCAAACACACATCTGAAGCATAGCAATATAAAATTGTCAAATATTAAATTTCATAAAGTTTAGCTTCTTTTTTATTCGACAAGATGGCTTAACTTGTTTTTCAAAGCTCATAATACAACACAGGCAGATGTCCCCTTTCCAGGCTGCGGCAGGGCCCGGCCACCGGCACAGGCACCCCCTGTGTGCACTTGGACCTGCCCGTCAGAGCAGTCACCTAATCCACCCTGCACAGTCCAGCAGCTGGCGTGAGCCGGAGGGAGTCAGTGGCTCTGGTGTTGAGTTGCCTATGGGCCACATGGTATGGTAAATGTGGTTGCTCTTTTTCCACTTGATACAAGCTTTCTTTAAATAATTACAGAACCCATAGTTGAGCAGGCAACAGGTGTGTGTAAAAGGCACAAGGACCCAAGAATGACCATCCCAAGCCTCAAAGAGCATCTGCAGCCGAGTCTGGAGGAGACCTCCCAGGTATCTGAGAATTCACTGATGATTTCTTTCCCTCCCCTATTAAGATACCTTATAACTAAACCAGAGAGGAAAGCTATCAGGCACTTAGCCTTATACATTAAAAAAATAAAAATAAAAACGAGGACTCAAGATAGATAAAGTAGTACTGGGGAGAAAAGGAAGAGATTATTTTAGAAATAATCTGTAAGTGGATGATTTTGAGTGATTAGCTTTTAAAAAAAATAGTCTGCCCTGACATTCCCAATTTCCCCCCAATCTTGCCACCCCCTTGAATGACTTATGGAATGTTCTGTGATTCACAGAGGAGGCTGGAATCGGGGATTCTCTTGCCTGAAGTGCCTCCTCCGCCTTCTCCTTCCAACCCACTGGTTTAAGGCACATGATCCCATGACAAATCTCTTCCAATTTACAGTTCAGAGAAGTCAGACTTGTCACCAGAAAAGGGGACACAATCTAGGGAGTAAGCACCTGCAACTGACTTTGCCTACTGGCTACCCAAGATGGGATTGTTCCTTAATTCCATCTGTTTCTAGGGGTCATCTTTGCCCTCTCTCTAACACCTGGCGGTCCCACTACAAGCAGCAATGACCAAAGCAAAACAGCTCCTACAATTCATAATTCCACACTGTGACAATCTACAATAGCTCCCACGCAGGAAGATAATGAGTTACAGGACTCCCAAGAGCAGAGAGAGAGTGGAACTCAGGCTCAGACAGGGGCAAGGTTTGTCCAAGGTCATACAGCAGAGAGGGACAGCCCAGGACTTCGTCTAGACTCCCAGGCATCGTGTTCCCACCATGACACCCTAATCCCCTAAGCAGCTGCAACATTCTCTAAACAAGATCTTCCCTTCCCTAACTCCCAATTAGAGAGAAATCAATGGAAGTTACATTTTTCTGAGGGAGTTTCACAGTTGCAACTGTTGCAAAATCACACAATGGGAGGATGTTGCAACTCTAAAAATCGCTGAGGAGTTATTGCTTCCAGGAGAATTCAAAATAATCTGGGGAACTCAGTCTAGACAAGGCCCAGACATGAAAGGTAGAGAGGTGTCTTTCAAAAACTAGCTCTTGACCAATAGGCACACTCAACGAGCACAAATCCTACGCTCCTGCTCAGAACCTGCCACTGTGACCTTACTGAGCTAAATTACTTCAACTTTGGTGGCCCAGGCTCTTTATCTCTAAAATGGAAAGGAAAATCCTCCCAAGGATGTGAATTATAGGTGCGAAAGTGCTGTGTAAAGTTGACACTGCTGGGCTATCAGATAGAACAGTAATGCTATGAGGGGTAACAACTGTTTGGTGGGGGGGGTCGTTTGTTTTGTTTTGGAGATGAAACTCATGACCTCACGCTTGCCAAGCAAGCGCTTGTGGCTTGTGCCACTGAGCTAAATCCCTGGCACTGAGGGGTGATAATTGTGACAATAATTAAGATCACCATTAAATTTATTAAGGGCTCACTCCACAAAGCAACTGACCTCCTCCCTCTCCACCGGTAACTAGTGGGCGTGTGCCAGGAAGGGGATTACTCTCTCCAGGACAAGGGCTTTGGTCAGGACTAAATCCTGTGGACCAATCCTCATGCAAACTTTGATGACTTCTACTCCACACCCAGGGCCTGCAGATGAGCTGTGCAGACCACAGGTCACATTCAGTCAGTCCCCCTACCTGTGAGGCCAAGGAAGACCTAGCCACTCTCCATGTCACCCTCCCACCAAAACCTTCTCCAGCCCTCCCCACTTCTCCAGAGCAGCCTCAGCAGGGCCTCAGACTGGAAATCTTAGTATTCCCACTCGTGATTCTTACACACGCTCTTCATCCTGCCTGTTCTGCACCCCATGGGAGTCCTCAGGCAGCTCTCACTCCCGCCTCCCGCCCCGTCCCCTGCTGCTCATTTACCAGCCACGCCATGTGCCGAGTTTCCAGCTCCTGCTCATCCTTCAATACCCTTCTGCGACAAAAGCTGTCTGGACACTCTCTACGCTACTGGCCACCTTCCACACCATCTGCAGGGCTATTTCCAGGACAGAGAGTAGGGCTTGCTCAAACCTGCAGTCTCAACTTCTTGCCCAAGGGAATGGTTGCTGCATGGAGAGAAGACAGCAACATCAAGTTGTCCACGGTTCTGAATGTAACTCACGGGATTCCTGGTGTCATGGTTCGTGTCCAGATGTCCCCCAACGCTTCATGCAGTCATGGGGTGGGGGGGCGAGTTTTTCAGAGGTGGCTGAATCTAGAGTGTGCAATGCTGGGACTAAGAGTTCTGGAATTAAGGGTAGGTGACGCTGGATCAGTCCACTGATTGGATTGGCACTGGCCTAATCCCCAGCAATCTGGATAAAATAAAAGGGGCACTTCGAAGAGGCTTGTCTGTCTTCTTCCATCGCTGTCTTTCCCACTCTTTGTTGCTTTTGCTGTCTTCCACTACCATGAATGGTTGGCCCTCTGCCATGTGCCACCCTGCCTTGCAGCCAACCAATTACAGACTCAAACTGTGAGCTAAATAAATCTGTGCCCCTTCAACTTTGGGTGTCAGGAATTCTTTTCTCAGCCATGAGAGAAAAGTAACTAAGATACCTGGTTTTCTCCACGAAGTTGTCATCAGACCATCCAGTCACTAGTAATTCTCATTATTACTGATCGTAACAATACCCAGATGCCATATGCTGTTCAGACATTTTATCTGCTCATCTTTTCAACCACCCATGGAGAGCCACCTTGCCACCCCATTCCACAGGTGAGAAAACTGAGGCTCTAGCAGAATAAGTGACATGCCCTAAATCACTAGTCTGCTAAATGGCAAGCCCTGGACTCACCTGACTCAGAGCTCTGTTCTCAACCTCGGTTCTAATCAGCCTCCCACTGACCATCCCAACTCACAGACCCCAGGCTGTGTGCATCATCAGGAACCAGCTGACACCACTCCTCTCCCACTGCACTGGCGGCCTCATGACCAGGTCACTGAAAACCTACCAACAGGTTACATGAGCAAAGGGTTCTCTCCCCCTGCTGGATGGGCACTAAGCCCCTTCTCCCTCTGTCGCTGCCTCCTCACCTCATCCTTAAGCCCATTCTGTTCCCCTCTGATTTTAGTAACCAATCTAGCTACTCTGCATTGGCTGAAGCGGGCTCTAGCCTGGCTGTAAGGAGTGGGCCTCTAGCAAAGCAGTCTCCAACCAGAGACCCTGACTGTCCGCTGGGCCCACAACTCCCAGTACCCCAAGGAGGGCTTTAGGTGGCTATTGCCTTGTCCATGCTAGGGGAAACAGCCTCTCCCTTAGCCACTAGGACAAAGAACAAATGCTGGAGGAGTATAGGTGCCCAGGACACCCACATGACAGGGAGGAGCTATTGCCTAACCACAAGAAGAAAGTGTTGAGGTCACTGGGGCACTGGGGCAGGACTTCTGGAGCAGGGCCCTGGTTAACAAAGGGGCTTTATCTGCTAACATCCACCCCCAGGCCCTGGGTCTCCAGGCAGGCGAAGAACAGAGCTGTAAGTACCCTCCTGGGGCTGGTGGTGGGAGATAAATGAAATCACTGCAGCGGCCAGCACAGCTTGAGAGCTCAGCAATTCATTCATTCATTCATTCATTCACTCGTTCATGCAAGAAACATTCAGTGATATAGAAGTTGGACCTAATGCCATACGCAAGAATTAACTCAGAATGGACGCAAGAATTAACTCAGAATGGATCAAAGACCTAAATGTAAGACCTAAAGCTATACAACAGTTCAAGACAAAACAGGGGGAAAGCTTTATAGCTTTGGATTTTAAAATGATTTCTTAGAGCAGGCATAGTAGCCTATGCCTCTAATCCCAGCACTTGGGAGACTAAGGCAGGAGGATCGCCATGAGTTCAAGGCCAGTGTGGACTACATAGTGAGACCCTTTCTCAAAAAAATAAAAGTAAAGATTTTTTAGATCAACACAAAGGCCCCAGGCAACAAAAGAAAAAACTGCCAGAACAGACTTCAGGTAAATGTTTAGAGTTTGTGACTCAAAAGGCACTATCAATACACAACCCCACCAAGTGGAAGGAAATATTTGCAAATCATATACCTGGTAAGGGATTAATATCCTGAATAAATAGAGAACTAAAATTCAACGACAAAAACTAAACAGCCTGTCTCAAACGTGGACCAAAGGACACACATTTCTCTGCAGCAGACATGTAAATGGCCAAAAGGGACATGATAAGCTGCTCAGCCAGGAGGGAAATGCCAATCAAAGCTCTTATGGAGCTACCACCTCACGCCCACTAGAGTGATTATCAAACAACAGAAAACAGCCAATCTTAGTGAGCGCCTGGGAAAACTGGAACCCTTGTGCACTGTTGATGAGAATGTAAAACGGTGCAGCTGTGGTGGAAAACAGTACAGCATCTCCCCAGAAAACTAAAAATAGAATTACCATTGGATCCAGCAGATTCACTTTTGGGTATATCCCCAAAGGAACTGCAATCATAATCTCAGAGTAGAAATCTTTATACCCATGTTCACTGCACCCTTATTCATAATACCTAAAATATGGAGGCAAACCAAGTATCCATCAGGAAATAGAGAAACAAAATATGGATGCATACTGACCGTGAAATGTCATTCTCCTTGAAAAAGGAAAGAAATCTCGGTGCGTGCTACTGCACGGATGAAATCTGAGGACATTACACTGAGTGACACCAGTCAATCAAGAAAAAAGTTGCATACGTGTTAAGGTTTAGCTCTCAAATGGCCCCCAATGGGTGATGGTGGGTGGGACCTGAAAGTACATCTTCCTTTCTGGCTCCTCCCTTCATTCTCTGCCTCCCAGAAACCATGAGGTGAACAGCCTTCCTTCCACCACCAGATCCTTCCACCATGACTTCCTGCCTAGGGGCCAGTCAACTACGGACTGAAAAGTGAGCCAAAATAAGCCTCTCCTTTTTTAAGTTGTGGATGACCGTTATTTTGTCCCTGCAACAAGCAAACTAACACGGTACTTTAACATCCCACTTAGGTGGGTGTCTCCAGTAGCCAAATCACAGAAACAGAAAGGAGATGCTGTCAGGGTAGGGTTGTGATGCTAAGTTATTTAATGGACACAACATTTTGGTTTTACAAGATGGGGATGGATATCGTGACGGCTGTACCACATGGTATGTTTCATGTCACTGAACTGTATGTTTAACACAGCTAAGATGAACTCATGCTTGTGATTCCAGCACTCTGGGAGGCTGAGGCAGAGGACAGCCATTTGAGCCCAGCCTGGGAACTCCCTGGTTTGTGGAGCTGACAAATCAAAGGATCACTAGTCTGAGGTTCTGTGACAGGTGCCCCCACTAACTGCCTCTTTTCCCCAACTTCCCTACCATCCATCTCTTAATCCTGACCCCCCACCTCCTAGAGTTGTCCCGCATGTGGGTGTATAGCTGAGAACAGAGGAGGGCACTTATGGGACAATTCAAATATGAGAAAATGGATTGGCTGTGGCAGCCAATATCAGGTCATCCTTTTGGCCTCCACTTCTCCATCCAAGAAATGAGAACGCTCGTCTCTTGCCTACTACACAAGACTGATGTGAAGAACGAAACAGGGAACCCACGTTGCCTTATGCAGGCAGCATAGAGTAGACTTCCGCGAGTTCCCTGGCCACTTCTAAACTTCATGTTACCCCACGCTCTGAACTGAAGCAGACAGATAGAGGGGAAGAAACCAACAGAGTTAGTGCCAGGCGCTCTACAAGTAGCATCTCAGTTTCTAGAACCAAAGCCAGGCATCATCAGAGGGAGCATTTTAAAACAGAAACACCTAAGGGCCTATGCACAAAGATTCTCATTCAAAGGTCTGGGACAGCTCCAGATGTGTAATTGTGAGGGTTTGTTTGGGTCTTTTTTTGTTTGTTTGTTTTTAACTACAGAGTTGATTGAGATGTGTGCACATGACTGGGACCTACTGATCCACTCTCCCATGCCTGGAAGGTAAACCTTATTCTCCCTTGGCAGCTGGCTAACAAGAACACAGAGCAGCTATCTGACCCCTCAGATCACACAGCTAAGGAGTCATAAAGCTAAGGTTTGAACCAGGCACTTGGACCCCAAGACCCGACCTCATTCATCCCGAAGCGCCACTATTTCTCCAGGCCAATCAGCATCTGCCTAACCCCAGCCACACTGTTGGTCCTCTCCCCTCAACCTTGGAAATCTGAAGCACCTCACTTTCATCTATTGCTTTTTTTTTTAAAGACAGGGTCTCACTACATAGCCCAGGCTGCCTCGAACTTAGGAGTAATCCTTTTGATCCTCTTGCCTCAGCCTTCCAAGTACTGGGATTACAGGCATGTACCACCATGCCCGGCCTGTGTTAATTTGCAAAGAAAGAAAGTTTTATGGCTGGTCTCATTTCTTATTCACTTGGCATCATCAAGGGATAACGTGTGCTCACAAAAAGCAAAGTTTATAAATAACTCTGAAGGCTAAAGCTTTCCCCTGCTTTTGACAGACTTCTTATTTTTGATGGTACCGTCCGAATGTACTGCACACTTCCTGACTTCTTCAAACAGAGAACACCGAAGGCAATACACCTCTGCTGAGGACGATACACTGTGACCAGCTAGCTTTTAACTTTTGTGTACTAATACATTCAGGAACAAGGAGTGTGGGTTGGAACCAGGTGCCCACACTGTACTATGTGTCTCCAACTAGCTATCAGCCCTGCAGTCCACGTGGCTGCCTCGGGTAACCCTTACCCCTCACCCTGTCCCGCAAGACACTCAGAACAGATTTGCTGCTTCTAATGTCACATGGCCCGGACATGACTGTTGAGCAGGTAAGAATCATGTACAGTCTAAGAGCAAATTGCCTAAGTATGAAAGATGAGGAATAAAATGCAGATGGGCTGCAGAGCAAGGACACCGTGCTCACTGCTCATGGGGTCCCCCCTGACCCCTTCACCACCCGCAGCCCACCCTTCCCTGAAGTGGAGCCCGACTTGCCCAATCCTTCTGCACTCAGCAGCCGGCCCAATGCAAAGTGCTGGTGCCAGTCTCCCTGGAATGCGAGGATGCCTGACCAGACGTCTCCCTGCAGTACAGGATTCGCAGGCTCTGTGCCCTGCTGCTGGGCCAGGGCAGTCCCGGAAACCTCTAACAGTGGTTTGACCTTGCACCAGGCCCTGTCTTCTGGGGGTACTCTGCTAGGGGGTTCTGGGGGCTCTGCAGGTGTTTGCCTTTAACTCCTTTGTGTGCAAGGCTTTTTTTGGAGACAGCAGGTCTCTTGTGGGGACAGGGCACAATACCCTGTACCCACCTCACCTATTTACTCTAACACAGCTTCAAGCAGGGAAGGTAAATGGTAGCTGAACTTCTTGTAAAAATAAATAAAAAATAAGCAGCATTTGCTCACCCATTGAGCCTTTCAACACATATTTACTGGGGCCGTAAGGTATGCCAGAGGCTGTGAAGGTACTGGAGAATGTGTATTTGACTGACGAGTTGACTGATTTTTGAGACAAGTTCTTAGTGTGTAAGTCAGGCTGGCCTTGAACTCACTGTGTAGCCTGACTCACTGTGATGCCCCTGCCTCAGCCTCCAGAGTGCTGGGATTACAGGACTGAGCCACTCTGCCTGACTGGCACTGGGAAGCAGGGGTGAGCCACCTTGCCACGGTCCCTAACCCTTACAGGGCTGCAGTCCTGACTGAATAGAGAAGAGACTACTGAAGCCAACAAAAGCCAGTTTTACACTGGCTCAGGGGAAGGCCAGGGGTGGGGACAGACCTGGCACACAAGGGCCCTGAATAAATGGATACTCTGCCCAGACAAGTTATCCCCATATATGCATCTCTTCTCCCCTACCCCTGGTGAGGTCCTCTCCCACCCCCACCTCACTTCCACCCACTCCAGTCCTTTCTATGTGCTCGGCCAAATTAACCACATTGCTGCGGTCAAGACCATCAGCTTTGAGGCCAGACACACACTAAAACCCTACCCCTCCTGCTACCCAGCCAGGGAGCTCGGGAGGTCGTTGAAACTCTCTAAGCTTCAGTTTTCTTCCTCGTCAAACTACCAAGCTCCCTGGCTGGTTAAGGATTAAACACGATAATGCATCTCAGGATCCTAGCTTAGGGTCTGGCACATACCGAGGGGTCTCTAAAGATGACTGGTGCTGTGTGATTGCTGCTAATAATGATAATGACAGGTGTTAAGACTCCTCACTGACTCCTCACAACCTGCTGACCTGCCGGGTCAGACCTGCCGAGTCAGACCCTTGCCAAGACAGTGAAAGCAAAGCGCTCCTCCTCAGCCACTCTCTGGGCCATGCCATTCTGGGTGGCCGGAGGAGTGGGGCCTCGGGTGCAGCCCAGGGTAAGAGCACAGGATCAGCACGCAGAAGATCCTGGTGCAATCCCAGGCACCCAAGGGAAAACGCCACAGCGGGTGGAAGCAAACAGCAGGCCTGGGGACACAGAGTGCCTGTTACAGGGTATGGGCCCACAGGGCACTTGGGAGAGAGGCAGCTAGAATCCGAGGCATCAAGCTGAGCCTCAAGAGATGCACTGGTAGTGGGGGTGTGGGAGGAGGTCACACACCCCACAGAGGGGTCTCAGGGCTCCCTGGTCTAGGAGCAGAGCTGTACAACAGCACCAAGGCCATGAGCCCTGGGCTCGGCCTCAGTCTACCCAACTGTTACCCTCTGAACTGTGAGAGTAACAGCAGACACTGCTTTGGGGATTCCTCTAGGATTCAAGGTGATTCTCCAAGTGAAGACCTCAGTGCAGGGCCTGGAAGAGACATCTCCTGAAGGATTCGCTAGCCGTTAACTCTCCTCTTGTGTCATCACTGTGGGAGGATGGAGCTGAAGATGAGGCTGGACCGGGAACCCCTGCTGGCAGAGGCCACAGTAACCACGTTACGCCGTCCCACTCCTGCTGCAGTGGGTGCAGCGTGGCACGGTCGTGCAGAAAGTCTTTGATGCATACAGACAGATAGTTGGACGGATGGGCACTCGAGGCCTCAGATACCATACCCAGGATCTGCTTCTTCAGGTCATGCTGGGTGGGGGGCAGATGTTTCCAGCAGGGGGTCACTAGCAGCATCAAAGCCAGGTCCCCCTCAGTGCCCAGGAGCCAAGACAGGGCCTTCCTCAGTGTCCTGGGTACCACACTTCTCTGCAAGGAGCCTGAGACCAGAAATAAAGGCACACACAGCCACGTTGCCAAGGCTGTTTGCCATGGCAACATCAGGGAGCAACTCGTGGGCCGGCTGCTGCAACTGCTCAGGGCCTGCTTTCTCCCATCTCCTCACTCTCCCTTTGCTAAATGACTGTGTTCTGCCAGGCAGCCACAAGAAAAAATACGGCTGCAGTGCTGTCAGCGAGCATCCATCTTAGCCAAGCAGGGTTCACCCGGCTGAGTTCCCAGACACTGGGTCCCAGACAGTCGAGTCCCTGCTGTACAGAGCTATCCCAGCCAAGCAGACAGCAGCTGAGGGTCCTACCCTGCCCCTGCCGGGTAACCCGATGGCACTTCCTCATCTGTTCCCAGGCTGCACACTCACTTCAAGGTAAGAACATTCACCAAAATGGTCTCTGGTCCGCCCAGCTCCCCACAAGCTCGAGTTGACATTTGAGTATTTTGTATTATTTTCCATCACTGTCATTGTCATCATCATTGTGACTTTACTGACTGCTTACTACATGTCAGACAGTGCTGCGAGGCTTCTGTGGCCCCTCAGTTATTGTAAGTGATCCTGGGAAGAGTGTACTGCTTTCACTCCCAATTCTGTATATGAAGTATTGGGGGTCAGGGGATTAAGATGCTTGCAGAAGGTCATGCAGCTAGTTAAGTGGCAGAGCCTGGTTTAAAACCTGGGCAATTAAACTCCAAAGCCCAGTGACCTCAACCACCCCGATATGTCTTCACCCTTCTTCCAGTGGCACCTAGCTGGATTTGGTTTCCTAAAAGTCAGTACTGCAGCCTTGCTAAGGTGAGGTAGAACTCTTCACTCTTCAGTTACTCCTGAAGTACAAGGGGAGGAAAAAACACACAGGCCTGGACCTAGAGCTCAGGTCAAATGACAAACAGTAGGGTCTGCATTCTAGTTGTATCTCTCTCTCTCTCTCTGGCACTCAAGAACTCGCACTTGCCAGGCAGGTACTATGCCACTAAGCTATATCCCTGGTCCTAGTTGTCTCTTTTTGAAAGGCTTTTTCTTTTCCTTTTTTCCTTTATGTGTGTGTGTGCATGCACACGCATGTGTGTTACTAGGAATTAAACACAGAGCTTCGTACTAAGCTTTTTTCTTTTCTTTTCTTTTTTTTCTGAGACAGGGTCTTGCTAAGTCCCTAAATTGCCTAAACTGGCTTCAGACTTGCAGTCCTCCTGCCTCAGCCTCCCAGAGTGCTGGGATCAGGAGTGTGCCACCATACCCAGCTTAGGAGCTACTACTGATTGAATAGACAGTGCATCAAATAGTGTTCACACAAACCCTTAAAGTATGTGCCATAAGTGTCAGCCCCACTTCCTACATAAAAACACTAAGGCACAGAGAAATCCCACATCAAGGTCACGGGGTCTCCCTGAAACACAGCCTAATCACAGGACTCATAGGCCTCTCAGCCACTTGAACAATTAGGCAAATGTTTGTTTTCTTATGTAAAAAATGCAAGCAGTAATTACTGGACTTTGGGGATGATTACTCAATACTTTACCCTCAGCCAGGGTGTGAAGGTACACATCCGTAATCCCAGCACTCAGAAGGCTGAGGCAGGAATATCTTTTGGAAGCCAGCCCACACTACATAGTCATAGTAAGTTCAAGGTCAGCCTGCACTATATAATGAGACCATGTTTCAAAAAGAAGAGAAAAGAAAAGAAAAGAAAAGAAAAGAAAAGAACCAACTAGAAAACTTCATGCTCACATTTGTAAAAGTCTCTCTGGTCTACACCAGAGTGGGTGGTAACTCAGTATCTGTGCTAAGGAAAGAGCAATGGTGCAGCTGCCTCAGAGCCAAGTCAGTCCCAAATCCTGAGCAGGGCAGGAGCTGGCCGGTGAGTCAGAGACCTTCCACCACATCCCTAACACTTTCCACTGTCTCTCTTGGAAGAGGCAAGTTGAATCAATCTGATGAT
This sequence comes from Dolichotis patagonum, assembly GCA_004027295.1. Taxonomy (NCBI): domain Eukaryota; kingdom Metazoa; phylum Chordata; class Mammalia; order Rodentia; family Caviidae; genus Dolichotis; species Dolichotis patagonum. Next base: position 51,601 of record PVJX010008797.1, read on the forward strand.
CTCCAAGGTCTCCACCAGGCCCAGCAGGAGGTGGCCAAGATTCCAATCCCAGGTCAGCCACTCATTAACCATGAAACCCTGACACCGGCTCCAAGCGGGCAGAGGAGGCAGGACTTTGGCTTTAAGGCTTTCCAGGGAGGATGGGCTTCTAAGCAGGAGTTAATAAGTTTGAGTAAGCTATGCATTCACTAAAATGATCGGGAGGGCAGTGGGCAGAGGGCGTTCCGGAGCATTTCACAGCACTTAGCATCTCTTCTCAGGACCCTGCAGACTGAGGATATAAAGCGAGAAACACTAAGAGCCTTCAAGAGCCTCTCAGTCCAGCATATTCATTCAACTCAGTGAGGACATCTAAGTGTCCACTATGTCCAGGGTCTTGTCTATTCATTGTCAGAAAATGGTGACTGGAACAATCTTTGCTTTCATGAAAATTAACATGCTGAAGCCCTTCCTTCCTTCCTTCCTTCCTTTCTTTCTTTTTTTGTCTTTTTGAAACAGTGTTTCACTATGCAGCTCAGGCTGGCCTTAAACTCAGTTTGTAGCCTAGGCTGGCCTCAAACTCACAACCTTCCTGCCTCTCAAGTGCTGGAATTAGGCATGCATCACCACGCCCAGCTGCTGGTTTCTTAAGTAACAACTGGAATGACAGAAGAGAAGCATGTATCACCTGGTACTCAGTATATGTGGTCACCGGCAGCCATGCTGGAGCCTACACTGTCACTTGATTTTCATCCATTCTTCCCAACAGCCTCATGCGGAAGAGCTGTTGATCATAATCTTCCCACACGCAGGAGTGGAAGCCCTGAGAGGGGACAGACTGCCCAGAGGTCTCACAGATGGTAAATCACAGAAGCAGACTCAAGCCTGGGCCAGAGGGCTCCAGAAAGCTCTGCCAGTCCTGCACACATGGCCCTGCAGTCTTGTGCTGCAGGACCTGGACATGAGAGGGGACAGCCACCTCCACGGCATTGGGGTGGGCGCTGCTCCCCTCAGGAGAGCAGAGATAAGGTGTAAAAGGTTACAGTGGAGACACCAGCAACAGCATGAGCCCGGGCCTCCAGGAGGAAAATTCTCAGCACACTCTGGGTAGGTCTCAGAGGAATGAGCTATTGTTAACCCAGTTTTGTTTGTACACCAACTTGGCTCAGAGAGGTTAAGACACTTGCTTGAAGTCACACCACCCATAAGTGGTAGAAACTAATGTTAGACTTACGAAAAGACAACGCAGGGTAAAGTAGGGGCCTCAGTCTCCAACTTGAAGGATCTGAAGGCCTTTGAATATCAGGTTTAATTTTTTTTCCTGCTTTGGTTTTTTTGACAGGGTCTTGCTTTGTAGTTCAGGCTGGGCTCAGATTCATGGCAATCCTTCTGCCTCAATCTCCCAAGCGCTGGGATTACAGTGTGTACCACCACACCCAGCACAGGCCTTAAAACTATGAAGAAGCTAAACTATCAAGCCATGAAAGCATGTAATAGAAACTTCAGTGCATATTACTGAGAGAAGAAAAAGCCAATCTGAAAAGGCTGTACACTGCATAATTCCAACTCTGACATTCTGCAAAAGACACATCTATGGAGACAGTAAAAATATCAGTAGTTTCCAGGAAGGAGGGGAGGGAAGTATAGGGAGAGCCCAGCGGGTGTTTAGGGCAGTGAAACCACTGTGTGTGATGCTACAATGGCAGATACACGTCCCCGTGCACTTGTCCAAACCCACAGAACACACAGTGCCAGAGTGAGCCCACTGCCAACTGTGGGCTGGGTGTGACGGTATGTAACACGGTTCATCCGCTGTTAACAGACAGACGTGCCGTGGGGATGTGGGTGCTGGAGGAGGGTATGCATGCTGGGGGCACGGGAAATCTCTGCACCCTCCCTTCAATTTTTCTGTAAACCTAAAGCTGCTCTAAAAAAAAAACACAAACACTAGTAATTTTTTTTTGTTTCAAGTGACAGCTGACCTACACTCAAAGAGGGCTGATCCGACATCAGGCCAGTGACAAATGGCAGAAAGCAAAGTTCAGTGTGGCAAAAATGTGTTCTGTAGTAATTGTAGGAATCCAGTTGTGGAAGGCACAAAGACCTAGCCCAGAAGACAGGGAAAGAACAGAAAGGTCAATTCGGCTCAAATGGTTCTGTGTCAGTTGTGTGTATGTGGGCTGGAGAAGGGGCCCTCAACTACGGGAGAGGAAATCAGACAGAAACTGACCCTATATGCTCTCTTCCAAGGGACTTGAGTGGTTTCCATTCACTCTCATGAAGAATTATGCTTTTACATTAACTATATATATATATATATATATATATATATATATATATTGCAGTATGATAGTTAGCTCTAGATTTAGTCTTGGCCTTCTAAAGTGCTTCAGTGAGAGAGATTCCAGGTTTCATTAGCAGCAGTTCAGTATTAATTTTATATTCATTACATTATTTCATTCCAACCCTGAGAATTAGGACTTATTATATCCCCATTTCACAGATTAAGAAATTGAGGCCTAGAGAAGCAGAAGGACTTGAGTTCCATTTTCTTCTCTCTACACAGTGTGCCTTCATTTGCTCAAGGTGCTGGCTGGAACACTAATCAAGATCAAAACCAGAAAGCAGTCCCTGTCTTCGGTGAGGACAAGTCTGGGGGCATGGGATGTTGCCCACTAACCCTGGCCTTCCTCTTACTGAAAGGCAGTATAAGCAAGATAGTTCTCGGCAGATCTCACGTCTCCTAAACGGTGAAATCTGCACAGCTGGAAAACAGCACATCCATTGTATAGCGTTCTTATGAGGATGAAATATAATAGTGCAAGCAGAAGGCTCAGCAGTGTGTAACCACCCTTGAGGACACCTGACAAATGTCACTGATGAAGATGATGATGATGATGACGACGACAACGACGGAGAAGACAGCTGTTAACATTGCAATGTTCTTGTTATGACCTCAGTTCCAAACCTGAGGCCCCATTTGCAAAGCTGCTTCTGACTCCAGCATTAGTCCCTCTATTATTTCAGAAGGGGAAGGAACAGGGTGACTCCTATCACCGCATCGTGGAGCTCTGGGCTGGCCTACACCCGCTGGAGAAAGGAGGGCCCCAGGTGAAGAGGAAATTTGGGCCCTCGGGCCCAGCTGTGAGGCCATGGCCTTTCCTAGGTCTCATGGGCAGTGTGATCATTAGCACCAGCCAGGGGGCCCAGTGAATATGGAGCCAAGGCCCCTGGAGAACAGGTCCCTCTCAGAGCCCAGGTGAAGACATTATGCCACCTGGCCTCACACAGGTGAAACTTGGGCAAATGCACCCAGCCACGGTGACACTTCTACCACTCCTGCACATGGCTGGAACTCTGCCTTGGGAAGCAGTTGGCCCAGGCTGTGGAGCTGTGGAGGCAGCAATATTCTAGCCCTAACAAGGGGACAGTAAGACTTCGAGTCAGTTTCCCAATTCTCCATGGGGCTGAAGTCCCTTCTAGGTATTCAGCTGCAGCTTTAGAACAACAAAGGGACAAGGTACCAACTGCAAAATGTGCCAAGTACACCAACACAGCACTGCACAGAACCGAACCACAATTGGCTCATGATTCTGTGAGAAAAAGTTCAGCTACACAAGCAGTCCAAGAAATGCGTATTAAAACAGAATTTATTGATGAACAGACTGGTAAAAATGCAAATACTGTTATCCGAGTATGGGGAATGATTCCCACACAATCCTGGTGAGTGTGTAAATTAGTACAATCGTTCTAGAAAGCAATCTAGAAATGCACTTACCAAATGCCTGCATAGTTGCTTTGCTGGAGTAATTTCACTTCTAGGTATTTAAATGAAGGAAACAAGACATACACACAAAGATATTCATTTCAGCACAGCTTATAATAGCGAAAAACAAAACAACAACAACAAAAACCTGAGTAACAATAGAGGATTGATTAAATACATTTTAGTTCAATACTCTTATGAAACACTATATAACCATTAAGACATGCAGAATATTTATTGGTGTGGAAAGATGTTCACAGCATTTTGTTTGGAGGAAAACAAAGTTACAAACGGTGTAATTCCACCTTCACAAATTACACACAGAGAATGAACAGAATAACTCCATTTTTTAAAAAAAAGTGATCTACATGAACAGGAAAAAGTCTAGAAACACACATGAAAACCAGTGATGGTTACCTCTAGGTAATTTTACACGTTTCTAATTCTTTTTTTAATGCTTAACAGCAGTTTTCACAGCACTACTATTTTTAAATAAAGTATTGGGCAAGGTGGTTTATAAAGTTCCTGCCATCTCTGACGTTTTGGACATTTATGACTGATGCCCTAAGTGACTTCAAACGACCCATATTTAGTGTGGGCTTGCTGTGTGGCTTTTGGAGCCTCCACTTTTGCCCACAGCTGCCGCCTTCTGCATTCCTCTCTCCCCACACTCGCTGTCCAGCTGTCGTTCCTGCCAGCCTGGGAGCTTGTGCTTGGTAAGACCCAGCTGTACCCCCGTCTTCAATCCACGTGCCTAGCCAAGAGCTGAGTGAAAAGAACAGTGCTCGGCACGCTGACAGGTGTCACGCAGGCACAAAGAAACCTAAGGCACAGCTCTAACATCTAGAATCTAACTGGACCTAGGACTCACACATAAAGTACTCAGTTGTATAACAGACTACAAAAGCCAGGAGAGAGAGGACAACCCAGGCAGGGAAGGCCACTGGAGAAGGCCAGGCAGCACGGGTGGGCAAGGGCACTCTGGGCAAGCACAGCCTGAGCAAAGGTGACGCCTGCCCAAGTCCTCTGGGATGTAACCCTCAAACCTCTGAGAAACTTTCACAATTCTCGTTCTACAAAATTTCTATACTTTGGCCCCAGTGGGTAAAAGTTAAGTCTCCTAAAGTTCTCCCTCTACTCTAACCCTAGATTAGCCACCAAAGACAACAAAACTCTTGAATGGGGATAATTAACTGCCATTTTCTCCACTTTCTCCAGCCCTCCGGAGGGGAGAGTTGGAGGAGGGGAGGCCCAGGAAAAGGGTGTGGAGAGGGAAGAGGAGGCCATGGGACACCCAGACAGTTCACGTGCAAACATTCCTCACCCCCACCACCAGGCCAGTGGAGTCTCCCTCGCAGGCACCACAGCCCCATTTGACAGATGGAGAATGAGGCTCCTGGAGTTCAAAGGGCTTGCTCCGGGGTCACCCAGTCAGAGAGTGGGGAAGGCGACTCCACTCAGGCCTTCTGACTCCAAGTCCAGTGCTATTTCGAGGTAACACACAGGACCTGGAGTCAGGAGCCCTGGGTGGCTCTGTCACCCGCTGGCTGAGTGGTCCTGTAGAAACCGCTCACCCTCGCAGCCTCTTTCCCCAAATGTAAAATGAGGAGGCGCTTGATGGCCCGCCCAAGGCCTCTTCCGGCTGGGCTCTCTGAGCCTTCTAGGGGTGGCTGCAGAGCTCGTCCTATCAATTACATTTCCCAAGTTGGGCCGGCAAAGATCACCAGAGGAGCCTTGGCCTGTCACGTGGTCAAATTAAAACAAAAAAAAAAAAAAGAAAAGCAAACGTCCCAGATTAACTTTCCCTGCACTGCTTCTGCTGACACCTGACTACCCTATTTTCTAGTTTCCTTGGTGAAATGGCCCTTGCGTCGGCTAGCTGGTGGTCAACAGGGCAAATAATTATTGGTGAGCCAAAAGCCGACGATGGAGGTAAAAGCCAGAATCGGACCCAGAGCGGACGATTCTTGCTGCCGCCCCTAACAAGCCTCTGCTGTTTCAGGGCTCCCTCGCACGCGTGTCGGGGTACAGATTGGCAGGCGCGCCCAAGCGAGTGAAAGCACGGGGGGTCGCACCTTGAGTCCTCGAGCGCCCTCCGCCCCCCGCCCCCGGCGCAGAGCTCGGGGCGCCACGCCGCGGCTCCGAGGCCGCCGGGGCTGAGCCCGCCTTCGGCGCAGACACAGGCGCGGGGCGTGTGACGGAGCCCGGCGCCGGCGACGGGAGCTCCACCGCAGTTTCGTCAGCGGTAAAGGTACGCGCCCGGCGCGCGCGGCGTGTGCACAGGGACACACACCCGCGCGCGCAGCCCGCGAGTCCAGCAGCCGCCCCCGACCCGAGACGCGCGAGCCGGCGCCGCCAGCCCCCTGGCCTCCGCCGCGAACCCACCCGAGCGCTCCCGCCGCCGACCGCACAGCCCCGCGGCGTCAGCAAGGAGCTGGGGCCGGGCTTCCCCTGCGCGCGGCGGGCTTCCTCTCGGCGACACCCGGCCGGGCCGCGCCGTCCCAGCCGCCAGCCCGAAGTCGCCACCCGGAGTCCGCCGAGAGCTGAACGTCTCTGCAGCTGCGTCCCCTCCAAGTCGCGTTTCACCGCAAGGAGTCAGCTTGCAAGCCTCTCCCCACCCACCCGGTCCCATGACAGCTGCTACCGCCCAAAGACTGGCGGATTATAACAAGAAGCAAAGTTTCTCTCTCTCCTCCCACCTCCAGGCCCCTCTGCCTTCCCCCTCCCTTCCTGTGTTATGCAAAACGGGCCGGCACCGGCGCTCCCACTCCAGGTACCAAGCCAGCCCACGAGAGCCGCACCCCGTTCTGCCGGCGGCCCCTCTCCGCGCCCCGAAGTCCCTTCGTATTCTAGGGTCCCCTCCAGGGCTCTGCCGCATCCCGAGCCTCTCGTTCACCAGCAGCCCGGCGCCCACAGAAAAAGCCCCAACTCTGGAGCCAAACTTTACGCTTGCAACAGGCATGGGGTGGGGGAAACGGGGAAAAGGGTTGGGGGCGCGCACGCCTTGCGCAGTCATTTCTGGAGACTGCTTGTCCCAGCAGCGCTCGCCTCCGGGTCTCCAAGCCACTAGCTTACCCAAGTCCTCCCCCACCCCGGCACACCAGAGCACCCTCTCCTGTCACGCGCGTGTCGCCGGTGGGGGTCCCAGGCTCAGTTAGAGCCCGGGACGCCGCCTCGCCTTCCCTTCCCCCTGCATAGTGGAGCACGCGCCGGGGCCGTGCGACGCAGGGGGGACCCAGGAGCCCCCAGACAGTCCTCCCGCCCCCATCCTGCCCTGCTTTTTCCACGGGAGGGGCTCGGTCGGATAGCGAAACCAGGAAGGCGCTATCTCCGCCCGCAGGTCCACGTGCCCTGCAGACCCCAAGCCCTCAGCCGGCAACTGACAGGAAACTCGGCGCTGCGGGAGTCGCTGGGGAGCTGTGGGGTGCCAAGAGCAGCACTTGGGGGGCCAGAGGCTGGAGAACCTGGAGACTCCGGGGGTGAGGGTACGCGCCCGTGCCGGGGCCACAAGTCCACGTGAAAGTACGGCAGCAAGTGCGGGGCGCTTAGGGCGCGCCTAGAGCACCCAGCGTCAGCCTGAGGGCCTCCCGCACCGCGTCGCGGCTGGAGCTCCGCGAGGAAGCGCGGTGCCCCCCAGATTGCCCGCAGGGGGTGGCGGACTCCAGGTGGCCCAGACTAAACCCTTCCTAGCCGCTATGCGTCCCCAGTGCTCCAACACAGACGGGGGAACCTCCGGCTCCCTACCCTGTTACTGAGCGCATCGCAAGGCGCCTGGAAAGGGGGCTCTGCAGCTTGGAACCCCCGATCTCCCCAGTGCGCCCACCGCTGCGTCCCGGCCTCCACGGCTGCGGCTGCAGCCCCAAGAGCTCAGCACCCTGGCCCCAGGCCTGTGGCCCCGGCTGGCCGTACCTGCGTGTCGGCGAGATAGTTGAGGAAGAAAGAGGAGAGCTCTTCATCCAGCAGAGCGCCGCAGTCGTTCCCCGCCATCTTCCAGCCGCGGCTGCAGCGTGCGGCGGAGTCAGCGCCGAGCCGGCCCGGGGGGAGGGAGCGAGCGAGCGAGGGAGGAGGAGGGAGGAGGCGGCGAGACCGGCGGGAGGCGGGAGGCGGAGGGCGGAGCTCTGGCCCCCGGCTGCCGCAGGGCCGCTGGCTGCGGGGGCGGGGCTGCGCGAGCTAGGGGTCGCACCCCCGCTTTCCTGCGCAGCGTCCACCTCAGCGACCCCGTCCCGCAACCCCCAGCAGGGAGGAAGGCGCCCACGGCCAGGTGGCGGCGCCCCAACCAGCCGCCGCTGCCTGCGCAGCAATGCGGGCAGCCCCCCTCTCCTGCTCCTACCAGAGCGAATCACGTTGCGTTAGCGCTGGGCAGGCCCTGCCAAACAACCTGCTTCTGCACAGCTGAGGAAACTGAGGCTTGGGGTAGGGGGCTCAAGAACCTTGTCTGAAGCCACAGTGAGCTTTCAGTAGCAGAAAGAGAAAAGTCCGGAGGCCTGGGTTTCTCTACCCACGCTTCAAGGCCACAGAGGGAGGGAGAACTATCACAGGCCAGTGGTGAAGAAATCGAGGAAGGCTGCTCAAAGGAAGTAGCCTCTTATTTTTTCTTTGAAGTTATGTTGCCCATACTTCAAAGGATGCATTCTGTTACACCTGATCTTATGGCTCTCTCCTAGTGTCCCCCAGTAACCTCCCCCCCCGGGGGGGGGGACTTCAACGACTTCTTGAAATACTTCTTGAAATAACCAGGTTCCTAGGCGCACTGGCCTTCGAGGTCCAGAGTGAAACCTCCACGGGAGCCTCTACACCAGCACATTCACCTGGGCTTAGGTTCGCAGGGCACCCTTGTCCCTGGCAGGGAACATTCAGCCCTCTCTTTTTCCTTGAGTCCCCGCCATAATGGGCTTAGTTCTGCACACATTTGCTTTAAAAGCTGGTCTGTTACCCTTCTACCTTTGTTTCAGAAAGGATTTGAGTGTATCTTCACTGAATTCTAAGGCCCATATAAACAGAGCCTGCATGTCCTTGGTTTTGTCATTTGTCGATGGTTTTTCAGTACTGAGGATTGAAATCGGGGCCTTTGCGTGAGCTACATCCTCAGCCCCTGTTTAATTCTGAGACACGGTCTTGCTAAGTGACGGGGCTGGGCTCAAACTTGCAATCCTCCTGCCTTGGCCTTCCAGAATAGCAGGATTACAGTGGACACCTCCACACCCTGCTCCTACATCTGTTTTTGTATTTGCTGTACCTCCAGTTCATAACAGGTGTGTAAAAAACAAAGCGTTAACTGGGAAAGCTGGAGGATTTTGATCATGGCCACCACCACACACAGCGTGCACATGAGGAAAATGATGGTCATGGATGCATTCAGAGTGTCTGAATCAGAGCCAGGACTCAGGCCTCTGGGCTGCAGCATTCTCGTGATTGTGCCCTGCTGTTTGCTAAGTAGGAGGTGAGGCGCTGCCTGAAGGAGAGCGGGAAGGCGGGAAGATTTAGACCTGTTTTATTGGGCACACCTGCCCCCCGCCCTCCTCCCGCCCTGTACTCCTGGGGCTGCCTCACCCTGCCTGGCTAGTGAGGCCTCCTCTTCAGCCACAGGAGGAAACATTTGTCCCCAGCACACCTGCTCAGACTTGAACAGCGGAGCAAGAGCTTCCTTCTCCTCCTGTCTGAGGTTCCCAGAACCGCAGGGTGTGATTTCACACTTTGGGCTTAAGGCCAGCATGCTTTTAAGGAACAGTGAGTGCCAGCAGAGCCTACATCTAGCCTCGGAGCACTGGACTGGCAATCAGGAGCTTTGGGTTCTGGTCCAGCCCCTGACACTTCTTGTTCCAGGAATGGTAACTCAAAAGGTTTAGGATTGGAGTCATGCTGTGTGGTTTTGAATCTAAGCAAGTCATTTCGTCTTAGGCCCTGGTTTCCTCATCTATACAAATGGGGATCACAGAATTACTTCGTGGGAATGATACAATGACCAACAGATGATATATGTAAAGTGCTGATCTCATGGAGGGAATCTAGGCTCTCTGGTCCTCTCCTCATCTGTATAAATGGAGATCAGATAAATTTCCCTTAAAGGTACTGGCCAGCACTTACAGGCTGCTGGCTTACCTTGGATTCCAGTACACTTTGATGTGACTCCTGGTATGAACCAGCAACAGGCTATTATTTTACTTAGAAGCAAAATGGTCATTTACTTATCAACCTTTCTGAGCTTTGGTTTCCTCATCTCTAAAATGGTGATCTCACTGGTACTGCTCCACACCGGGATTTTGTAAGGGCTGAATGAAATAATGCATGTAAAATGAATTGTTTCTCACTGCATCTGGCAGATAAGAAGTGCCCATCACCAATATCATCACCGCTACCAATATTATCACCATCAGCACCAAGCATTTTAACTCTCCCAAGGTCCAGTATTTGGCTGCTGCTGCTGGACACCAGAGTCAGAGTCATCTGGGATGCTTTCCAGAGCTGTCCCCATTCAGTTTGGTTCATCTCTGGTGTTATGCCCTTTGTAGCCCAGAGTCCAAGATGAAGATGCCCTTGGCCAGCCATCTCTGGCAATGGCCTTGCAGAGGTGAGGGATTCTTAAGTGTGCTGGCATTTTATAGGTCTCAGACAAAGCAGGACCGCCCTTTTGTACTGAGCATGCGCCAGACACCTGAACTTGTATCATCTCTAATCCTCTCAGCACCCCTCAGTAGGGTATCATAATGTCCACTTTATGAATGAGGAAACTAAGGCTTAACAGGGGTTAAAGTGATTAACTCCAGACCAAGCAGCTAGAGACACAGCTGAGATCTGCAGCCAGGTCTATGCCCAGTGCAATCCACAGATCCTGGAAAATGAGGAGATACATCTGCCAGTCACTAACCACCTCTGGGAAACTGGAACGGTGGCACACTTCCTTTATATTACTTCCCAGTGAAGGGCAATAATAATGCCAAAATCAGACTTCATATGGCTCCCCTTCTACCTTCTTTGACCTGCCTCCCCCGAGACTAGTAAAAGTGAGCCCCGAGCTCTCCAGCTCTACGGTGATGGCTACTATAAAACAAATCTACAGTATTTGGCTTGATTATTTTAGTCTCTGACAAATGCTCCAAAGTGAATACATCAGCATTTTCTTCCTTCAGATAATAGGAGAATGCTTTATTCAGATGCTACAGCTGTGGTTCTCAGGCTCTGGAGACCATGACAGCTACTGGGGCCTTATTTCTAGAGATTTCACTTCTATAGGTCTGAGTAGGCCCTGATTTCACAGGCTTCCCCAAAATGACTTTACTGTAAGAGACTGCTCATCACCCCACAGATATTTAATGAGCACCTGCTATGGTATATGCCACTGTGCTAGGTGCCATGAATAAATCAGTGAACACTATATCCACCATCACTGCCCATATTCTATTTGATGTAGCTGCTTAGTAAACTTCTGTTGGTTGGATCCTGATATTCACTGAGGTTTCCTGTGAGCTTCCCACAACTCTGTGATTCTGTGACCCAGGCCAGGGAGCCAGATGCCTGCCTCCCAGCTTCTGTACAGGAGGCAAGGATTCAGACCAAGAGGAGCTAAAAGGGAACCTGCTTGGTGTTGTTCACTCTGAAACCAGCTCCACCTCCCAGTGAGTGACAGAACTTCAGGTCTGCAGAAGAGCAGTAGAAAACACGTTATCTACCAGCCTCACAGTATAGGTAGAGGAGTGTGGCCCCGCCCTTCAAAGCCAGGCCTGGAGGCCAGGGCTCCAGACTGTGTATGTGTAGTGCTCAGATTGCTTCCACAGGACAGATGTCTCCTGGGGGCTGGTCCTTTGGAAACACATCATCTAGATGACGTCATTTGAGAGTCTCAGAGTTGGGGTTATGGGTTTGGGGGGGGGGCTGATGCATGAAAGCCCATCCATGATAAGCCAGACATTTCTCAGTACTCGCCCTCTTCGTCCTGTAGGAACAATGGAGCTCACAGATACATTTAGGGGAAACATTGAGCAGATCACTTTCTCTTTCATTTACTAAAAATGGTTAAAGGGCTTCCAAGTCAGCAGGCAGGCAAAGGGAACTCAGCAGCTCTAGAGTCAAATTTACTGTTTCTTCACTCACTCTCCTTAGCTCCAGCAGTAACCACACACAAGGTATGAATATAAAGAAGTTGGTGCTGGGGACATAACTCAGCAGCACAATACCTGCCCGGCAAGCACAAGGTCCTAGATTTGATTCCCGGTACAAAAAAAAAAAAAAAAAAAAATTTGTAAATAAGTTGAAGTTAGGTAGAGGAGAAGTATGTGTTTTTCCTATCTGTTTTCAGGACAAAAAAAATAATAATAATATGTAAGGTTCTTTTTGTGTCCACATTAGAGTGCAGAAAACAGAGGTCCAGAGATGTGAGTACTTTTT
>PVJX010008798.1:0-63733 GCA_004027295.1 Dolichotis patagonum
CGCACCATGCAGGTCCTGACGTGCCAGGGTCTCTCTCCTTCAGGCCACCAAAAAGTCTGCCACACTCTCAGCTGCCCCAGAGAGGGGGGGAGTTCCTTGTTTTCCCGGCACCCCGAGTCATCTGCATGGTGCAGGTCCTGAGGTGCCAGGGTCTCTCCCCTGCAGGGCCCCTAAAGTCCGCCATACTCACCTGCTATTTCTCTCTGATGAATTGACCATTCCATTTCCAAAGTTCTGAAATGGCCAACAGACCACAGAAAGAATTCTCTTTAGGCTCCTGTTTGAAACCAGCAGCTACAGCTGCAAAGCACGAGAAGGGACCCTAACACTAATGTGAGCTTTCCATAGATTTACAGACTCACAACTCTCTCCCATCCTAATGACAAGATGTTTTGTAAGTTACACATGCATACAGTAAAAAAGAAAAATCAGAGTAGATACAGGGTACCTTGCTAAAAGACTTCTCATCACCAATGCTGCTCCCATTCTTAGAGGCTGCCACTTGGGTGTTCTTAAAGAAGAATCTGCACGTAAAGTACCCTCCTCCCGCATAAGCAGCATTACTGTCCCACCAGCTATTTCCTTTAATACTGTTTCTCGGAGCGGTACAGAGACCAGCCTTGTTCTTTCGAAAGCCTACATGGTACGCTACGCAAGTTTGTGAGGCATTCATTCAGGCAGTTTCCTCTGGATAGACTTTTAGGCTATTCCAGTCTTTTATTAATGCAAACAATGAATTGACAAACACTTTATTCATCTTTACACAAGGACAAGTCAAGTCCTCAAAGCGGGATAGCAAAGGGTCTGTGCATTTCAAACTCGCATAGTTATTGCCATGTTCTTCTTTTTAACGCTGTACAGTGCGTACCACTGTCCATTCAACTAGTCACCCCTGTTCTCCCTCAAATTCTTCTCTTACTTAAAAAATTTTGTATTTATGTTAAGGAATTGCATTACAGCCATATTTCCCAATTTTTGATATACCACTGCTCAGTAGAATTCAGCAGAATTTCTTTCTTTTTTTTTTTTTTTGGATTTTTTTTTATTTTTTGGTGCTAAGGACCAAACCCAGGGCTTCCAGACTGTTAGACAAGTGTTCTACCACTGAGCTAAATCCTCAGCCCCTCAGCAGAATTTCTGGGTTAGGCAGGGGGAGATAGGGAATGTTTTTATTTCTTTTGGGTAGATAGCTGAATCCTATGACTGGCTTATTTTCTACCTTTTGCTTTCAGTCTAGGAGATAGTAATGTAAAAAGCACTCAGCCAGAAGCCCGGCACATACAGTCATTCAATATTTGTGAGGTTTTGTAAATTAGGAACAACACCAGAGAACAGCTTATGCACCTCTGTGTGCCCTGCCCAACTGGTCTCCAAAAAGTGTGTACCAACTTACACAACTGCTCCCCGCACTGCCGACACCGTACTACCGAATCACAGATATTTGGGATACAATGATGCTTGGAGACTGCTCCAGAGGCTTCACCTGGAGACTGGAGATGGGGCAACTGAAGCTCAGGGAGGGAAAGGGAGTACCCAAGGTCATCTCTGAACTGTGCCACAGTTTGGTTCCTACTTCTGGTCTCTCTGGCCTCCTCCAGGGACAAGAACACTGCTCAGGGCAGGGGAGCCCCACAGGGATAAGGAAGGATACACAGGATGGGGCTGAGAGGAGGCAGATCCCCCAGGTCTGCCTCCACTGCACACCTGAGCCACGGAGAATGCAGTGCTTTATTTCAAGGAACTTGTGACTCTTTCCAGCTACTTCTGCTCCAGCCACCTCCCCCAGTCTCTTCCCTTGGAAACAGCCTTAGAGATTCTGAAAGGTGCTTTCCTTACTTCCGAGCCTGCCTGTGTGGGAGGAAGCTGAGGACGTGAGGGTACTGATTGAGAGAGCAGGTTGAGACCCCGGGAGCTGTTGTGCAAAAAGAATGGCAAATTACACAAGGAGGGAAAAGGCAAGGGGGTGGTGCAGGCAGCCATTCATCAGCACTTGTTAACCCTTTCCTGCCGAAGCTCAGCCAGTCCCTGATGCTGGGCTATGACTACTGTGAGACATTTTCATAAACAGAAGGTGCTGAATGCTTTGAAGTGCTTAGGGCACTGCTCCTTCCTCGTCCTTTGCAGACAGGCTTTGTACTCCGAGGAAAACTGTCGGAAAAGGTAGAACAGCTCCTAATCGAGGAGATGATTCCTGTGGGAAATCAGGCTGCTTTTCAAGCGTAATTTGAAAAGCCGCAGCCTCCAAACTTCAGTAGTGGGGGGGGCGGGGGGGAGGGTGCAGAGAGAAGAATGCCATTTATAAAGCAATCAACGCTTCGACAGAGTCCACCATCATTCAGAATTATTTTCCGAAATTTGGCCTCTATTCCTTACACTGGAGGAGAGGCAATGCGGGCACTTGGCTTCCAATCAAGCCCGCTGCAGAGGACTGGGGCGAGCCACACAAAGGGAGAGGGACTCTGCATTGTTCATCACAGCTGGAGCTGCAGAAAATCATTTCCAGGGCTCCTGCACTCTCCTGATGGAGCCGGAGGAAGCCTCATCAGACGTTCCATTCATCTCACTTCTTACTTTTAAAGTTTAAAGCACATATTTATGTGCCTCAAGTTGCTCATGAACCACGGCATGTCAAACAGTTTGGGGTTGATGGAAGAGGTACATTTTCTCGTCCTGGGACTTTCAGAAATACAATTTCATTGCCAGTCTCTCTCCCTTCCAATTTCTCCCATATGAGATGAATATTCCTAAAATGCTTTCACTACATTACTCACCTGTTCAAGAATCTTCCAAGACTAACTTCTTGAGCCTTTAAGGCTGGGACCCTCCATGAACATGGCTTCAGCACTGAAAGCTCTCAACATATACTCTCCCAGACTGTCAGGCCACAGAAGCAGGCTGGTGACTGCCAATCCTCTCTCCTCCTTAGCCTGGCATCTTTTTTATTTTTCTTCCTGGTAGCAAAATACAGTGCTTCCTTTTGGGGAAACCACATCACAATGACTCTTTCTCCATATGGTTAGGGTGAGCTGACCTGGCCCTCACCTCTAGGCCTGCCCATGGAATGCTATCCATTAGGGTTTGTCTTGGGGACAGGGAATGGCAAGCAAACCCCTGATCTGTCTTGTTAAGCCTTTGAGCTAAAAATCATTTTCACATTTTCTAAACAACAACAACAACAACAAAAAATCAAACCTGACACAGAGACCCATGCAAAGCTGAACAGATTCCCTGTCTGCCACTTTCCAGGACATGCCTCCTGGCACCTTTTGTAGGCAGACAACGCTTGGTTTGAGGCTGCACAAAAAGCAGGCTGAGTTGATGGAAGCAGACCCTGGAAATTTAGCTGGAGCTGCCAGAAGGAGGTGCACACTCTCCTCGGTGTTTTTCTTTTCGGAGACAAGTTCTTACATGTTGCTTGGCCTAGTCTGAAACTCCCTGAACCCTCTCTTACATGTGTTCAACTGAAAGAATACACTCTGGAACTACTGCAGGTTTGCCATTGTTGATGATATATCAAGAGAGGCTTCTGGAGAAGGAAGGCAACCCGGGCAAGTGGGATTGAAAGACAGGCAAGAGCCATGAAGAACAGACACCAGATAGGCCGGCATGCCTTAAACAGTTGTTTTCCCTGTCTAGAATGCCTTTGAGCCTCACTGCCTGCCAAGTCTACCTGTCCTACAGGATTTCACCTCCTCCTAGAAGCCTTCTTTGATTCTCTCATTATTGTGAGTTCCCTTAGCTCCTGAGTGGTTCGAGCTGAGAGTTAACTATAAACTTCCTCAGCTAGATTGGAGGAACATGTGCTTCCTTGATAAAGCCACAGGCAATGAGCTAGGAAGGAGGTAGAGCCCCAGGCACTGAGATAGTTGCTTTATAGACATTACAGCATTTATTCTTCCAGATGCAGCTGCTCGAAGAAGCAAAGGCAGTAACTCTATTTTCAGGGATGGGACAATCAATCTCCAAGTAAAATGCAGTTGTCTGAGGTAGAGTCGGAAAGCAATCCCAGCTCCAATGATCTCCAAACCATTCACGCTTTCACAGTACGGAGCCTCCTGAGGATTGCAGCAGACCCTGTGCTAGCCTTTGTCACAGGACGGCCTGGATCCAGCTCTACACTTTCCTGAATCCTCCAGGAACCTTTTACTGCCTGTGGAGCACAGCTCAAGTATCCCCACCTGAAATTCAGCATCTTTTGGCTTCTCTCCATTTATCCTTTACCTACTCTGAAGTTCAGCCACAGCCATACTTGTGCCTCTCCCCACTGGAGGGAGGGAGAAGCCCCCCTGTCCCAGCAAATTGGAACAGAGGGGAAGGAGGACTTTGAGATGCTTCTGTTAACAAGGCCTAGACTGAGTCAGCTAGACAGGTTCAAAATTAAAGTTGTCTCCATATAATTGGAGAGGTGCTCTAATTAGTTTTTTTTTTTAATCAAATGCAACAATCTGGCTTCAGGAATAGGAAAGCAACTCAGGACACCTTAACTCTTTAAGGAAGAGGTGGGATACCATGGCAAAGCCGCCTGTGCTCATTATCTCCTGGAGCACTTTCCCAGGGCACGTTTGTCAGGATGTGTGTTTGCCCTTGTGGCTCATGACACCAACACGGCCTGGCACACCCAGCCATCGTGAGCAGGCAGCTTGCTTTGACTTCGTGGGGAGCAGCTATGTAACGCTTGACAAGTCACACCACCTCTCTGACCTGTTTTCTCATTTGTCAGGGCCAAGAGATTGAATTAGCCTATCGTTTTGTGTCCCCAGTGGAGTTAGGAACAATGCTGTGGATCTTTTTACCATACTCTCAGTTAAAGGCACTTCTCTTCCCTTCCCAAAGGAGATCGTCCTAGAACTTCTAAGCTGGGAGAGCTAAATGACAGTGCACACTTGGCTGGAGGATGTCTTAGTTGGGTGGGGTTCACTTGGGGTCACAGGTAGTCTCTGGAGCTGCCGTTAGAATTCTATGAGGTCAGCTATACAAGAGGTCAGCTATACAAGATGCAGTGCCCTCTTGTGTGACACAAGGAGAGGAGCTCTGAGAGGGTCCTCATTTCAGCACATGCCTGGTGGGTCCTCATTTCAGCACATACCTAGTGGTACCTAGGACCCCAAAGATTAGGACTGCTCTATCTGGTCTAATTTCTCTGCTTTTCTAGCTGGGAAACAGAAGCCCAAAGAGAAGAGAGGCCTCCAATAGCTCATTGGCAGAGTGAGGCTGCTGCCAATTAGGCCAGAGCTGGACATCCCACTATCCTGACAAGGCAGGCCCTTGAAGGAAACCACTAGACCTCTCCAGAATTAGCTGGAGACCCTTATTCCAATATGTCCATAAGCTGACCACCTTCGGGGATTTTTCAGAGCTTGGGAATTATCTATGCTAGTGGAAGACTTATCTAGCTGATGCCTTAATCCTTGTGCATCTGGTGAAGGAGCGTTATCGTTCTTGGGATCCTGCAGACCGTGTGTGTGTGTTTGTGTGTGTGTGTGTGTATGTGTGTGTGTGTCTCATAGTGTGGCTATGTGCCTGCATTTACATAATCATCGTGTTAAACTCAGCTAGAAAAAAGTCAAGAATTTATCCTGCCTTTTCTACATAAACAGTAGTTACAGGATACCACATGGTTGAAAAAGGGAAAATTCCCTTTACATGAGCACTGTGGTTAAATGTAAGCCAGCGTTCTGGAATTAGAAGAGCAGAATCTAGCAAACCCAAAAGAGCAGATGGAGACACAGAATACTCCAATGGTGCTAATACCACCACCTCCTGAGAGGAGGAACAGGACTTAGGGAGGACTAGGTTGAAACACAGAACCAAGAAAAAAAAAATCAAATCTGACTCAAGATTCTTGCTCTGCCTCCCAATTTACAGCAGATATAGGTAACAGGAAAAGCCCATGAAATGACCCTCCAGGGATGCCATCAGTAAATCTGGACAGTGGGAAATGCTGTAAGATAAATGGCCTTGTTTCCTCACCAAAAAGTTTACAAGGAAAAGAGAAAGGAGGTGGGGCTATCTATAAATTCACAAAGATTTATTAAGGAACACATCGATACCAGCAATAACTTTTAATTGTGATCCTGATTCAAACATGCTGGGAAAAATGAGGCACTGACTTAATATTTGACAATGCTAAAGGATCATTGCTAGCTTTCAAAAAGTATTATAATGGTATTATGGTTATACATTTTCAAGAGTTGCGGAGACAGGTGTGTTAGCACACACCAATACTCCCAGCTCCCAGCTCAGGCTGAGGCAGGAGGATCACAAGTTGTAGACAGCCTGCACAACTCAGCAAGAGCTGTCTCAAAAAAAGGTCCAGCGATGTAGCTCAGTACCGCACTTAGCCCAGCACAGTGAGACTCTGGGTTCAGATCCCAGAAATGTAAAATACAAATAAAACCATGCCTGACAGTTTGGATAAGACATCTAGGATTTGCTTGAAAATAATCCAGGAGGGTGGAGGGATAAGCAAATAAGCAGTGGTCTAAATGGAGGACTAGCCACATGTTATTAGCCAGTGAAGCCAGGGTATGGGTATATAGGCTTCTTTATATACCCATGATAACCAATTAAGAAATTAATCTCCTTCTTAAAAGGTATCTGAAAACTTGCTGTGAGTGGTTGCCTTAGGGAGGGAAACCAGATGGCTGGGAAATGGGGAGGGAAGACTTATTTTTCACTGTTTTCTATTCTGTACTATTTTGTACCATAGTTCTTTGCTACTGGTACATAGTTCTTTGTAACTGGTTTGGTTCATTCAAGAATATAAACTCATTTAAAAGTATCACCCCATTTAAATAATAAACTTCAAAGTGAGCTCTTGATCATGCTTTTCATCCAAGAAGTATCTTTATTTTACTTTCTTCCAAAGAACAGGTCAAGTACAACAAATTAGCTCCATTTCATTATTAGAAGGGATCAGTGTTGGGATGGAAAGGGACCCACCTATGTATTTGTGATGGCAGGGTTACTTTCTTAAGGTTCTTAGATGTGTGACACTTAAAGAAGGCCTGGCCACACCCAGCACTCAGGTGGGCTCCACTGATCCCTAATCAAGCAGGTGTGTGTGTGTCTGTATCCTGTGAGGCAGGGAGGGCTGGTACGCTAAGGAGTTAAACCCTTAGAGCCCTGAGACAATGTCATTTGAAAACTAGAGGAATGAAATATAAATAACAGTCAGCTACTTTCCTTCAATCCAATTTCCAAGCAGTTGTGTGATCGATCAATCGATTGGCTGTCTAATCCACCTTCACATTCATCTCTGCTGCTGGGGTACAGTTGGTCCAACTTCTGGCTGGCAGTGAAGGGTGCTCTTTCCAGGAGGCAGGGCCTGCCTGTCACACAAGGGTGGGCACTGCAGCTCTCGGAGCAGGTAAAGCACGTTGGCCATGTAGGCGTTCTGTTGCCCAGAGGACCCCCGAAGCTGCACCCGGTGGAGGCTGGGGTGGGGGGGTGTGAACTGCAGCGGGCAGTAAAGCTCATTCAACAGGAACCAGGTGGAGTCTGGATCTACCTTCATCAAGTGTTGGAAGACACTGTGGAGAAAGATGGGGAGTGAGTAGGTGATGAGGAGAGGGAGGGAGGAAGGGGGCGAAGCGGGGAGTTGGTGTGATCCTGCCCTAGAGGCTGTTTACCGAGCCATCTGGGAAGAAATTGATAATGATATCAAATCACTTCAAACACCACAAGAAACCTACTTTAGCTGCTAAGACAGGCCCATTAGGACGGTCCCAAAGCCTAACGGAAATAGAGGTAAACAGTTTCATATCCATTGACGTAGGGTAAAATAATAATTAGTCTTGGCAGAACAGTATTGACATTAAACAAGCTCTTGGCAAAGGCACAGGTTGAGTTCTGGAGTGTAAAGCTGGAGTTTCTGTAAAGAAGAAAAATGACAAGGCCCACCCTTCACTATTGGCTCTGCTTGGCTCAGGAAGAGTGGGTGCGGAAGGATGCACGCGGAGCCAGATCAGGCCTGGAGTGGGGCTCCCTGTCCTGCACGGGCATATGACAAGCCACGCCTCATTTTTGTCTCAGGTCGTCGTGTGGGCTCCCAGCTCCCTGCTGAACTCTGTAGCCAGACCATTTCAGGTCATGGCTGGTTGGACAGTTGCTCATGGCTCCTGTGAGGAGCCCCTTTACACATCGGGACACTTGTCTCTTGGAAGGGGCTGGAGCAGATGAGCCCCGCCCATGACCTTGTCCTGTGTCCTGCACACAACACAGAGTTCAAGGGCCCGGGCTACCATATATCCTCTAAGGATGAGGTTCTCTATCTTGGCCTGCACTTCGGTCATAATCTTCGCCTCTTATCTGTCCAACTCCTGTTTCTGAACCATCAATTATGTGCTCAGGGCCAATGTCAAGGACAGTCTCACTGTAAACCCCATAGCCCTGGCTGTTCAGTCCCAGGAAGGATGAGGCCTGCTACCTCAGCTCACCCATCACCTGCCAGGGGCACTACCTTCCACTTTGCTCAGGTGCACTGCCCCTTCTCACTCCCGACACCTTTTCTGCATATACAGGCTGCATGCTCACTGGCCATTTCCATTCCTCACAACATAAGCTCTCTGAGGGCACACAGATATTACCTGCTGATTAGAGACAGGTTCTTGTCTCACTAGGAATTGGTGATTTGTGTTAGGTGGTTCACTAATGACTTAAGATGACTTGCCCTTCTGGCATATTACATCCTCTGAAAGGATCTGGAGAAAAGGATGGCAGCTTATAATCAAGGAACAAGGAAAGTTACCAGGCTCCATAGTATCATGACATCACCAGCTGTGTAGCTGCAAGAATTATTCAAGTTGTCTCAGTCAGTGTCCTCATTTTAAAAAAAGGCAGATGTACCTAACTCAGGGTTTTGCTAAGGGTTAAAATACCTATTGAAACCCACGAAGTCTAGTACACATGATTCCCTACTAACCAGTATAGTTATCTCTCTACACCTGAGGGTTCTGCTTGTGTATTCAACAAACCATGGATAACATTTGAAAAAAAACTGTGTCTGTACTGAACACAGACTTTTTCTTTTTGGTTTTTTTTTGGTACCAGGGATTGAACTCACGACCACGCACGCTTGCAAAGCAGGTGCTTATGCCACTGAGCTAAATCCCCAGCCCCAGATTCTTTTTCTTGACTTTATTCTCTAAGTAGTACAGCATAACAACTATTTATGTAGCACTGATACTGCACCAGGTATTGTAAGTAATCTAGGGATGATTTAAAATATACATGAGGGTTTTATGCAAATATTATCTTGCTGTATATAAGGGACTTAAACACCCTTAGATTTTGGTATATGCTATCATGAAGGATCCCAGAACCAATCCTCCCCAGATACTGATGGACAGTTGTACGTAGGAGCTATTTGATGGATCACACCTTTTTTTTGACAATTAGTCCTAGGATCCTCTAGTATACTTCTGAGCACCAAATAGGAAATTAAATGCTTGCTACACAAAACTAAACATTTGTTTTTTAATTTTGTTGTTGGATTCAGGTCTTACCTCTGGTTTTCCTTGCATTTCACAGACATATGCTAAGAAGGCAAAAGAAGCAGCTAGGGGAGAGGGGGCACTTTGGAAAATTTCCAGGCTTGTTCTGTGCCTAAACAATGTTAATTTTTTTTTGCTTAAGATAATCTTGTGTTTATAACCTGTATGGTGGTTGGTGGAGAAGTGATTAGAATATTCTAATTCATCGTTTCCACTCCACCGCAGAAAGGAGATGGGGCCTGCGTGGGAGAGAATTTTTGTTTAAAAACAAAAATATCTTTGATAATTAGAGTGGCAAGGGAAATGATTAAAAAAAAAAAAACCCACCAGAAATGGGAAGCAGATTTCTATTTACACGTGACAGAGTTGACAGTTTTCCCTAGTGCCAAAGACTGTTAGAATGCAAATGATTTCACTTGATTTCAAGAACTGGAACAATTTCTCAAGCTATAGCACAGCATTCTATAGCAAGGCATTCTCGCTTGAAGTATTTTTATCTGGACAACATCCAGCAGACTGGTACCACAGCCCAGCTCAGTCACAGCTCTGCTCTGACTTACGCGGCATGAAAACATGGCAATGTTCATTTTCAGAACCCTTTTTAACATGCTAAATGTGGATGTTGTATTCCTTGGCAGAAAAGGAAAGAAGCCACTCTCTACCCTGTAAGATTTCCAAATAAAGTGCTCACAGGAAAGCAAAGAAAAAAATATGCACAAAGTTCACCTTTTTTTTTTTTAATTTTTAAATTTTATTTTAAAAGGGAGTAAAATTAAACACAACAAAACAGGATAGAACGGGACATAAGAAAGCATAAATTTCAAAGCTAGACAACCAGAGATCGTCACTATCTGTCATATTGTCTCTTGTTTTCTTCCAAATGGTTGTCCTTATCCTTGCATATGGAGAGCTCATACTAAATAACATAGCCAATCTTTTCACAAGATGTGTAGTTCACTGGCTCCCACTTGTTAGGCAGGGTGGAGGGGGAGAGGGACACGGGATGGGGGACAGGATGACACGAGATATCTGATTCTCAGCCCACACACAGGCAGGATCACAGTTGCCCCCCAGAGACGGGAAGAGTTTCTTGTTCTCCCAGCACCCCGAGTCAACTGCATGGTGCAGGTCCCGATGCACCAGGGTCTCTCTCCTTCAGGCTGCCGAAAGTCTGCCACACTCTCAGCTGCCCCCCAGAGAGGGGGGGAATTTCCTTATTCTCCCGGTACCCTGAGTCAACCGCACGGCGCAGGTCCCAGTGTGCCAGGGTCTCTCTCCTTCGGGCTGCCAAAAGTCTGCCACACACTCAGCTGCCCCCCAGATAGGGGAGGAGTTCCTTGTTCTTGCGGCACCCCGAGTCAACCGCATGGTGCAGGTCCCGATGCACCACGGTCTCTCTCCTTTGGGCTGCTGAAAGTCTGCCACAGTCTCAGCCACCCCCCACAGAGGGGAGCAGCTCCTTGTTCTCCCAGCACCCCAAGTCAACCACACGGTGCAGGTCCTGAGGCGCCAGGGTCTCTCCCCTGTAGGTCCCCTAAAGTCTGCCATGCTCACCTGCTATTTCTTTCTGATGAATTGACCATTCCATTTCCAAAGTTCTGAAATGGCCAACAGACCACAGAAAGAATTCTCTTTAGGCTCCTGTTTGAAACCAGCAGCTACAGCGATCTGCTGGCTTTGCTTCAGGGCCAATCACCTTCTTTTATTAAGCAAGAGCCAAACTCTTTGGAAGAATTAATTTGGGTCTTGTTTCTTTGTTCTTAAAGGGGTGGACATCCCAGAATGGTAGGCAAGAATGCAAGTTTTTTCTGCCTCTGTGGCTCGAAGCAAATTGTTTTGTCTTCTTTTTCTCCAAAGGATGCTGATCACAGTCAACCCACCCTCCTCCCAGGTTTGTTCTCAGGTTCTGAGAAGAGGAGGTACAGGAAACACTTTGAAGTGTATAATGAAAATACTATTCCTTCCAGAGAGAGACAGAGAATCTGTGTGTGTGTCTAAGGAGTAATTATCACTACCAACTCTAGCAGCACCATCGTGCCATGGATAATTCTCAGAAATGGAAAAAGGCAAAACATTTGTATTGTGTCTCACTCAGAAATCCTCCACACTAACTTGGTGGGGGCTCCAATTCTCAGACAATGGAGTTCTAATTTGGCTTGTTCTTAGGAAGAAATGAATGCAGTCTGCTTTGCCCTCCACACTGTGCCATGCAACCAGATGGCTGGCAGGCACAGCTGTGTACTTGCTCGGCAAGAGGCACATGACCTGCTGAACTCTAAATTCTGACAAATTCTGAACCTGGACCTTCGCTGGCTTCCACCCCTGGGAGCTGTGCCTAAGGACCAAGAAGTCTGATACCACTTTGTTCTGGGGCCAGTTTCCGCTCACCCTGCGCTGGGATATCCCAGGGAGGAGGGAGCCTGAGGCTTTCTGCATAATGGAAAGCCAAAAGACAAAGGCAGGACCTCTGCTTTCAAGTGACTGGGGTAACTGGCTGGAAAATGATCCTAATATATCTTGAAACATGGCAGAGATGGCTGTTGAACATGCCAAATGGCCAGTTCCATCTTTTTTCAAACCCAAAGAGAAACACTTTTAAAAAAATGTATGTACACTATTTAACTCCTGAACAAAAATTTCTTTCTCCTTCCCCTAGGCCCAAATAAGTGGCTCTGGGGAGCACAGTTATCAAGAGATTACTCGGTCCCCAGAGCAGGGGGAGGCACTCAGCTGTGCCTCATGCCTTCTTGTGTCCTGAGGCGAGTGATTATCTCTCAATAACCTGTAGGGCCGTGTAGCTTAAATGATAACTTGACTTTAAAAAATTTAGAACTCGCCGTTAGGCAGTTTCTAAGCAACCTCTGTTTCCATGGCAAAGAAGCCTGGTGTTTATACTGATTTTTCACTTAAAATGCGGTTTTATTGAATTTTACTTCACGCAGGCAGCCATTTCCCTGCACTTCAGCCTATCTACAATTGATGGGTATCAGTGAGCACCTAATAAACTCCAGATGCCCAGCAACAGAAGCGGCTCACCCCTTCAGGATCAGTATGGGGTGCTTTGAGTGAGCAAGCTGGGGGCGAAGTAGCCTGGGGAGGTAGAAAATGTACTACTGGAATCTGGTCAGCTGGATCTTATGTCCTCATGGTTCATCAAACATTTACCAGCACTTGATCCAGCCCAGGCACTGTGTAGGGTGTTGGGACACAAAGACAGAAGGTCAAAGGCTCTGGCCTCAGAGCCCTGCCTGGTGTGGAAGGCAGGCAGATCATGGAGGCCCCTGACTCAATATGGTGAGGGCAAGAGTAGAGTGGAGGCAAGGAAGGATTCCTGAGGAGTGGACATGGCAACGCGTGTCTCTGTAAAGATGGGTTAGAGCTGCCCAGCTCTAAGGTGACTTCCAGCTCTGACAGCCATGGCAGTCTTCCAGCATGAGTGCTGGGTCATCCCCCCGCATCTCCCTCAATATGGCAAAGCCAAAAACAAACCCCTCCACTGCAGAAGAGACTAATACAGAGTATGTCCTCACCATCTCTGTCTAGACAACATCTGCTCAAAGGGAACTCCAGAAAACCGTCAGCCAATCAAGACCCAGCGAAAGCTAAATAAACTGTAACTGAAATGCAAGGCTTCCAGGTCTCCCAGGTGACAAGGCTATTCTTTTTCTGTCAATTACTTGCTTCAGGGATCTGCTGTTCCTTGTCTCTTTCTGGATTTATAAAATGCCCTCACGAGCTGTCAGGGTAAATGCCAGTGGTAAAGAAGTTGTGGTTTTGTGATTTATTTATTTATTTGGGGCTTCTAAAGAAGTCATTCAGGATGTCTCTGTAGGAACATGATGCAGGCTATCTCTATAGAGGCATGACTAAATGTGATCAGAAAATGAACTCACTTGTTGGAAAGCAGGCATACCCACAAAGCTGCGTCAGCCGCTTGTTCCCTCCTTGGCAGCACGGCCTCCCCATTCCTCTTTTCTCTGGCTACTCTTCTTCCAATATTCTGCGCATGCTGTTGGAAATGAAGCTGTGTGTTGCCTTTGAAACAAATGGATGCTCAGGGTGTCTACGTGGCCTAGCCAGCAAGCAGTGGAGCTACATTTCCATACTCAGTAATTTACTCTAATGGGTCTCGGTTCATTGGTTAACCAGTATTTCAAGTCTGTCCTTTCTTGCTATTCAATTTAGCTATCTTCCTCTGCACGGAGGTCGTTTTTTGTTTCTAAATGTTGGAAATGGAGGATTATGACTAGAAGCAACGATTTGCTCTCCAAATAAATACTACCAATTACCTTTCAGCTATATGTGCTTGTTAGATTTAACTATATTTACCTGTTCAAAACCATTCATCTATCGATCTAACTCCAACACGCATACTCACAGAGACCTGTATTAAAAACATTTAAATGCACCAAGGACAGGATTTAAAAACCATAAACACCAGTAGAAGCATGTGATGCTAATAGTGCCCCTAAAATACCAAAGACGAAGTATCATAAATGCAGTGGAATGATTCCATTGCTTTGTGCATATTTAAAAGGATATGGCACTGAGGCCCAATCTGTTACAGACAATTCAAAAATAAACCAGGATCTAGCAGGGTATAAATCCCACTGGTTGGGATCTAAAAGCAGCCCCTTCCATCTGGCCATCTTTCCCATCCCCAGGCCTCTCTAGGCCTAGGTCCCATGACAGTGCTATTGGGCACAGATTTCACAGTGGCCTTTTGTGCAGACTGACTCAGGCCTTGGCAAAGCTGGTTACACTGCTAGGCCACATGCAGGGTTTCCTGCCCCCCTCTGGAAGATAAAGACATCTCGGCAGCAGCCTACCTATTTTGCCCCACTTGTCCCTGAACTGTTTTCCTGTAACCTGTGCTTTGGCTTGAAGCCAGCAGCCCCCACTGATGGATGCCTGAAGAAATGGCTCTTGGAAATGTACTTCTGTATTTACTGCAAGGATGCTGGTCCTGGGATGTTAGTCACAACAGTACCCTGTGCTCTTCTAAGATGACCCATGGAGACATTTTCTTATGGTTCAGTAATGAGGAACGCAACGCTGTGCTTCTTCTGAAAAGCTTTTTCTTTTTTTATGCACTCATTCTAGTATTTACTGGAAGCTGTACGTCAGATTATATTTCCCTCTTTGCTCTTAGGAAGCACAGAGCCAAGCAAGGTGGCTGGGCTCTTGCTCTGCACTTTATGTAGCAACATCAATTCTGGGTTCATGTTGCTTTTTCACTTATTATTTTTCTCTTTTAAAAATTTCCTTCACTTATTTTCTTTTTTCCTTGTTGCATAAGCTCAGTTTGCAAGATGCCTTAAGTCATTTTTGGAACAAAGGTGGAAATTTAATGATTAACAACTATTATCTACTAACTTTTTAATCTGTGGTGGTTTGTGTTAAAATTTTTTACTGAGTCTTGTAATAACTGTATTCAGTGGAAAGTAGATATTTTTTATTTCAGCCTTATTGATGAGTAACAGAGACTTTGAGAAGTTAGTTTACCTAGGCTACACTGCTACTGAACAGCAGTGTGAGGCCAACTCTAACTTGGTATTCTTCTTTGAAATCTTCATTCTCAAAATAGTGTTTGGCTTATCGTAAGAGACCCAGTAAAAATCTCTGCAATTGGGGCTGAGGAGTAGCTCAGTGGTGGAGTGAATGCCTAGCACGAGAAGGACCTTGGGTTAACTTCTGTGCACCCCCACCCTCAGGTATAATAAGAAAAAACCACTGAGGCCATTTCCATGGTTACTCTACTTAGTACTGAGATGATCACATTCACTTTGGCTTCCTAGGGGTTCTGGCCAGATGGCAGACTCAGTAAAGGGATGAAATGGCTACCCTGCGTCACACCAAGGCTTTTGTTGACTGAGATCCACTTTGTGCAGGCAGTGTAGTCACTAGGCTCATCTGCCATCAAGAGCATCCTGTTCCCCCTGTCCCTGTGCACACATCCCCAGTGTGTGGTAAAACGGCTGAACCTGACAGATTATCAGTCATGTGATGACACCAAGGAAGCAGGGAACGAATGGTAGCATCTGATTTAAGTAGCACAGAAATTTCTGGCTTCAGATCTGAAACCCAGCAATCTGCTTTGTTTGTAATCTGCATGGCAGATGTCTCTTATCTTTGACACCATGAAATCATGCCTGTATATGCACAGTGAACGGCTTCACATTCGAATGTATTTTTAGAACAATGGGCCTTGGAAAGAAAAGCAGCTTGTCAAAAGATAGATAATGGGAAAGCTAACTACTCAGGTCTGGATTTGTCAACTATTAATCAAGTGCCCAAAGGAAAAAATATTAGGAGTGCCTTCATTTCCATGCTGGGTACGATTCATAGTGCTGTAGCCCAACCTCAAACAAACTGCCCACATCACTTAAGGCAATGAGCTTCTCATTTCAAGTCAGCTGAACTAATGGATCACCTCTGTGGCTCCTGACCCATTCAAATATGATAGGCCTATATGAAGGTAAAGAGGAGAGTTGGGCTCTGACAGCGATGAAATGAATGAGCCTGTGCTAGTCTGTGTTTTTCTGGGATTTGAAGGCAACAGCTGGTTCTTTGATGCGCTGGGATCCTACTGCTAGAAAGGGAGCAGAAAGTCAAACAAATGACTGTCAAACCTGTTCCTGACTTCTCCTGCAAATAGGAGAATGGGCAGAGGTGGCACGATTAACATGAAAAAGACCCTCCTGATAGAAAAACCCCTGTCCAGGATTTTGTAAAGATGAAGCAGACTTGGAAGACTGCGTACAAGTTCACATGTGTGTGCAATGTATATACAATGTATCGGTATATCTTTGGAACATGAGCATTATGAGAGAAGTCTTTTCTGTTTCATTATTTTAATGCCTAGAAAACTGCTTGGCACATAGGGGCTCCTTAACCAATCTGCAGAATGGACAAGTACTGAGCAGATTTCCTGAATGCATGAGAGCAATTTATCTGCCCTACGCATTATCACTACCCTGAGTTTATAGGGAAGGGAATGAGATGCAAGGAAACCAGCCATTTGCTCAGGTTACACAGAGATAAGATCTGACCTAAGATTGTCCAACTCCAAGACTGGTACCTTCAATTTATGCTAAAACAAAAGATGAATAGATAAAGAAAATGTGTAATTTATATACAATGGATCTGCCATAAAGGATATAGCTGAGTCATCTGCAGGAAAATGGACGAGTCTTGAGACCATAATGTTAAGTGAAATAATCAGACACATAAACTTAAGTATTCCTTTACTTAAGAGGAACTTAATAATTCCTCTTGTATGAAAAAACTCAAAGTATAAATAATTTAAAGAGCAAAGAAAAAGACACAACAACAACAACAAAAGGGTGCCTTTTGTTCTCACATACAATGGCGAGAGAGGAGGCTGAAAAGGCAATGTCCCCCTTCCTTCACATCAGAGATTACAGCATTAAAGCACCCGGGTCCCTGTACATGACCAGAAGGTACACCAGTTGGTCACTACCTGCTGGCACCTTGCATCCATAGCTGGCTCTAGAGCTGGCAGGTGGAGGTAGGACTTGGTAGAGACCAGGCAGTATGAAAGCTTTGTTTCTCTACCATGACATTTATCAGGCATGGACTTCATCTTTTTAAAAATAGATGTTACCTAGTTTTGTTTCCTTTTAGCTCAGTTCCACGATGTAAGACCTCATGGCAAGGCAGGGAGCCTCAAGGCTAGTAAGAGACTGGCCCAAGACACGTGGTTCTAAAAGAGCTGAGCCAGGTTGAGTACACACACTGGCTTGAATTAAAAATAGAAATCTGAGGTGTAGGCTCTCATCTCGAATTTCTTTCATCTATAGGAGGGCAAAGCTCCATGATCACAAGGCACAGAACTGTGGACACACACTGCATGCTGGGAAATATCCTGGAGGCTTCGGGGGCCACTTGGGAACTTAAATCAGTTAAATTTACCTTAGCACTGGGCTGAGATGGGGGCGTGGCTGATTAGATCTGTTATCTGTAATTCAATGCTTACTCTAAGGAACACTGCCTACGTACAGCTCCTGATATCTCGACCCTTCCTCCCATACCCCAAATATGATTTGTTTTTTATCCATTGAAGTTATTTTGCTACATGGACTTTGGGGGAGCTGTATTTATTTATTTGCATTGCTAGTTCTAACAGTGACACCTGGTGGTAACAAGCTAGAAGGTTATACCCATCCCCCCCACCAAGTTGCAAGATTTATGCCCCCTCCTTACAAGGCGTATTCACTAGATAAAAGCATTAAACTGGAATGGCATCTCCATTCTTAGCATTTACAGCTTTGGTTATATCAACCACTCTCTGATCAATTTCCATTTCCAGAGTTTACAGCCTGATGTAAAAGCCTGCCACAAAGGCTATATTTAATATGACAAATTAAAAAAGCAAACATGGTCTTGGTCATTCTTTGCAGCCAGAAAAAGCAAATAAGAGGAAGGAAAAACCCAGGTGTAGTGAAAATAGAGAAATTTCCATGGCACAGCCAAGTTTGTCACCTTTCCAATTTGATGAAGGTCTCTGGTCATAACTCCCCCCAACTCCAGGGGTCACTGTCACACCTGCTCCACAGGCCATGGTGTCATCCATCTCCTCTCAGAAGAGACCTCACAGCAGGCCCCTGTCCTCATAGGTTCCTTCACCAGCCCTCTGGCTGACAGAGGGGCAGGGTAGGGGAAATTAACACCTGTGAAGGGAGATGAGTCATCTCTAGGCAGCCCTAAATACCATACCTGGCTTTTGGTAAAATCCAGCTACAAGGCTTGGAGAGGAAGACAAGCAGACAGTTTTAAGGGAGACTTTCCAAGTAGGCAGATAGGCTTTAGCTTTGTAAGGGATGTGGGCTAGGAAGGAAAGACAACCAAGGACAAACAGGCTGGACAGTGGGGACTCTATCTCAGGGCACATGGCTTGCTCAGTATCAGTGACTGCTTCAGTACCAATCAGTCCAGTATCACCCTCTCTGCACAGTAATGCAGCTCACAAAGATATTAGGTTTCCTACTGACTCCACCTTCTTTTCCCACTTAAGAGAGCTTATTAATTTCTGAATCCAGATGCCAAAACAGCTCTTGATCAAGGACAACACTGTCGCCGTCCCCCCCCCCCCCCAGATTCAAAACAGTTTGTAGCTGATGTGAGTGTGAAGCAATCAACCTTGCACTTCCTCCCCTGCTCACTGCCTGGCAGAGGGAGGTCATCTGACTCAACCCCGAGTGGAATGCGGTGAAGCAAACAAAGGCGCCTCTGCAGTTGAGTGGTCTGGCCGTATGTTCCCCCTCCTGAGGCACCTTGAATAGCAACTCAGGATTCTGCAAGGTCCAATTCCGGGTTTAATTGCTTTCAGCCGCAAAAAAGAGAATTAGAAATGAAAAGATAATGAATTACGAGTATTAGCTTGTTTGATGGCTCTAAACTTGAAGGATAGGATGCAGTGGTAGTAAAAAAAAATAGAATGGGACAAGAAATTATGAAATTCGGGTCTTTATAACTCTTGGTTATAACAAGCTCCTCAAAGAGTTTACGTGAAGATAAATGCATCATGTTTGTGGGCTGTGCTTTAAATCACCCAACAATGAGCTTTGGGGCACCGCCCAGGGAGAACCCTTTTCTCATAAGCTGGTTCTTTAAGGAATAAGAATGCCTGGGGACAAGAAGCTCCTTGGGAAGCACCCTGTGCTCCAGAAACCATGACTGATTCTGGGGCTAAGGGATATGACAGGAAAGGGACAGAAGAAAAAAGGCTACTGGGGAAATCAAGAGTAAAAAATTGCAAAGACAATAAATCAATTCAAAAAGATATTCCCATCACTCCTAGGGAGTACAAGGGTTATAAGAGAGCAAGTCGCTTTCCTCATTCCACAGTCAGAGCAGCCTTTCAACTCCTCAGGAAATGAGGTGAATCCTACCTCAGCCCAGCAGGAATAGTCAAAGCTCTGTCTCCAGACGCCTGGGAAGGAGGAGAACCACTCAGGAACATGAGCTGGCAGGCCAGACAGCCCCAGCCCCGTCTGCCCCAGAGCAGCTGGGGAAGCAGCTCCAGAGTGAGAGGCTGCTCTCAGCTGGGAAAAGGGGGTCAGAGTGCAGTTTGGGGATGCCCTCTGTCAGAGTTCTGGTCTACCACAAAAATCACTTAGTACTCTAATATAGAGTACTCTTAGTACTCTAAAATATAGTTTTTTCTGTTAGAACCATGGTTAAGACTCTCAGAAATTAGAATCATATAATTTCAGAATCAGAAAAGACCCAGAATGGCTGTTACTTTTCTTTGGGTGACACACTCCCACTAGGACTGATGGATGGTATGCAGAAGTCTCTAACCTGGCCTGACTAACCTAAACCCCAGCCTACTTGCCAGCAGAAGCACTACTCTCTGCAGGGATTTCAGATCAGCACTTGCAAACACAAGAAAGGAGGTAAGTCAGGATGAGGGGTTTTGCAGGTCCCGGAGACTTCTGGAGACACCCAAAAATGTACAACGGACACTTCAAAGGACTCTGCCCACTGAGCTGAAACATTGGACAAAACTTTAACACAGATGTTCACTGGGATCTTCCCACCTATCGTCCCCTGCCTTCTCTCCATCTCTATAAAAACGAGACACATTTGTCTTTGTTTGGGGCAGAAGGTCTTATTGGGTTCTCTGCTTGAACCCAGGCACGATAAATTCCATGCTGTGTTGCCTTTACACAAGCCTGGTGGTCTCTGCTGCTTACCTGTGTCATAGTATGGACTCTAGAAAGAGGTATGTACGTACTTGCTTGAAAATGCATCTAATTTTGCATATGCTTTTCTATCAGCTAAGACCATCCACAGAGTTGAGGTTTTGGAGATCAGTAACCCAGTGCTTTCTCTTTACTATGGAGGGAGGGGAGGCCTGGGAAACCAGGGGTGTAGGAACAGGACCTAGAAGTGGCTTATACACAAGCCAGGAGGGTGCTGGGTCCCCTCCAACACATGGTCTTTCTGCTTTTTGTCCTTATAAAATTGTTGTGGACATTGCAGCACAGGAAAAGGTTACTTATCAAGGGGAATGCATCTAGTAAAAATACCATCTTTAGAGTTGGCACAGTTCAAGAAATCATCTTAACCTGGCAAAGAGAGAAAGGAGAGCAGAGATGCTTCAGATCTGCTCGCCATTAGAAAATCATCTATAATTTAGAACAAACATAAAGAGATGCAGGTGATCAAGCAGACGTACCTCCTGGCAGCCTCTTGTAATTTCACGGGCTGTTTGGTGCTGAGGTAAATCAAGCAGGCATCAGCCACTTTATTCAGGTCACCCTCACCTGCAGAGAGGAAAAACAAAACAAGCACTGGCCCTCAGTCTTCATTTGGGATAAGCAGTAACCAACTGTAGTCCAGGGAAACTGGAGCAGCTGGGCAACATTCCCTGAGCTCTATACTCCAGCCTGTGAGTCGGGAAATGCATGACAGATGGATAAATGGGGCAAAGTAAGACTGAAGGAGAAGACACAAGGGGAGGGGAGGGGTACGAGCACGGTGAGGCAGGGGTGACAGGATGCAGGGTTTGCATGCAGTTGAGGTGAGTTGGTACCTACCTAAGTCTAGTCTTTCACAGAGGGGGCCCAGGCCCTGCAACACAGCCAGCTGCAACTTGAAGGCCAGTGTGTGTGAGTAAACTGGTCCGGCCCTGGCACTGATGGGAGCCTGGGTAACTAAGGAGCCAGCCAGCTTCGGCAGCACATCTTTGCAGAACCGGTTCCGAAGAAAATCACCACACCTGCCTCCCAGTGTACACAAAACCTGCAGAAACAGCCAACTCGCTGACTAAATATCAGCAAGGCAGCAAGAGGGCTAAAGAATGTTTGGTAATTCAATTCCATCTAGGTCTCTACTTGAAAAACAAAACAAAACAGAATTACTGCTGTTAATTCCTTGCCCATGGTTGGTGATTCTGAGTTATGAATTCAGAGGTCTCTGCTCCTAAGGCACAGCTGCTCCTACCTATAAATACAGATTACATGGAGAATAATTCTGAGGAATCTTGAATTGGATGAATAATATGATTAATACCTTGATTTTCTTGTTTTTGGTTTTTTTTTTTTTCATAAAAAGGCTTAAAGCAGTTCACATAGATCATCTCTGAAATCTCCCTAACATCCCTTGAGAAAAGACTTGGGATTTTAAGTCTGGCTAGCTGGGCAAACACAAGCACTAAGGATCAGCAGCTACCCTGTAAGGGCATGGGGTGGTGTGGAGTGGGCTGGGGAGGGCGGGCGGGAGAGGGATGCTCAGGTCGCTGGCTGAGCCCAGGCCAGTCCCTGTGGCTGAAGCTGACTCCATGTTCCTTCTGTTTGACCACACAATCTCTTATGTACGTCACTCTCATTCTATCTTTCACAACTGGCAGTTTCTTTACATGTCTCATTTTAAACTTTCTCTAGCAGAACATATTGAAACATTTTGCCCCGCTGCACCAGACTGAGTATACAATAGAGTAGGAATTTCTTTAAAAATCGGGAAGCAAGATGTAACCAGCATGCAGAGCATTTGCCCACTCTGCAGAGAGGAAGGCACTCGTTCAAAGTCCCTCGGCTAGACTGCACAGGGTTCGTAGGCCTCAGGTGTCTCAGTGTGCATGCATGTGGAAAACACAGCTTCAGTTCTGGCACACACATCTCTGTATTATCTCATTTTTCTATGCTTGCTATCATTTCAGATAGCCTATTAATTTTCATAAAGGAAAACAGCATATGTGAGGAGGATTTAGTAATACCTCCTTCCTTCCTTCCACACTTGCTATTTCATACATTTTGCTTTGGAAAACATATTAACAATTTTATGTGTTTTGGATGTAAATTGCTATTTTGGCCCAGTATATGCTGGAGACTCTTAGAGAAAATCAAACTTCTGTGCCTCTGGAGTGGGCCACGAGGTGAACCAGCAGCTCCCGAGAACTGGCCATGGTGGAACTTAGGTGGCTGCCTAAGGTGAGCCTAATGGCACGGGCTGTACCCGCCTCACCCCCACCCCGTGAGCAACTAGGGACAGAAGTCTCAGCATCTCTTGGGAGGATAGGGGATTTCCTTCTATCTTCTGTTTGAAGGCAAAGGTTATTTTCACTGTTTTGTTTTGATTAACTGGTTTTTTTCTATTCAATATTCTCTTTCAATTGGTTTTATAATGTTCTGTTTTTGGTTTGATTTCGCTATACCTAATCGACTGGACAACTATTGTGACGATAACGAGATATACTATAGTACCTATTACTACTATCCCAGTACCCTGCTGTGAAGTTCTGTACCAATTTCACTGCATTGTCTCGATTGGCTTTGTTCTGTTGTATTTTTACTACCTCCAAAATAAAATTAAAAAAAAAAAGAAAAAAAGAAAATCAAACTTCTTGCCAAGTACATTCATTGGGTTCTCAATTTCATCTTATGTCCCTATACATCTTTATTCTTTGCCTCGTCTTGCTCACCTACTTCTAATTTATGTTAGCTTGCCATGGTAAACGTATCTCTGCAGGATTCTGGAAGTGCTTTTTAGAATAAGGAAGGACAGAAATAAATAACCTACAATACACGTGCTAATATGAACCAAACTAAGGGAGAAAAACACCTTACATCTCTACAGGGCTTTTAGCTTTCCAAAGCACTTCAGCAGAGTCCCACTTTATCCTTGATAACACTGCAAGGACGGCGAGGAGATATTCCTCAGCACCACCTAAAAATGGGAGGTCCTGGGCTTTGCCCAGCTGTTTGGTGAGGCAGACGGTGTCCAGGGCTAGAATGTGGGAACCTTTACCTTGAATTCTGGCAATATAATTAACATGAGCATGAACTCAGAGATCTGAGTTCTAATACTTGCTGGTTGTAAGATCTTCAGGTACTTCCTTAACTTCTTGGAGCTTGTTTCCTCCTCTACTGAAAATGGACCCAACATACTCACCTTGCACAGCTGTGAGATGAGCTTGTGTGTGTGGGGAAATGCCAAGTTCACTTCCTGGCACACAGAAGATGTTCAATAAATGCTGGTAGCCTTTGCTTTTCTAGTTCATCCTGCCTCAAATGCAATAGGAAAGTAACTTTTATTTTCTTTTCTGTACTTTTCTTACTTTTCTATACTTTCCTTCAAGGTCTGAGACATTGCAATCAGATAAAAAGAGAAGCAATGCAAAGGAGCCCAGTGAGCTCTGTGTTTATGATGTCTACCCCATGCTGGACAGTGCGGTATCAATGCAGTACCTTGAAGGCTCTGAGGACTGCCAGGGGGTCATCGTTTGTGAGTCGGTGCACAAGTGAGGGCCAGGCCCGATGAACCAAAGGAAGCAGCTGGTTCTTATGTGACTGCAGAACAACTACACATAAACCCAGCACATCTAAAACCTGAAAGAAAAGACATGATTTCAGCAAACAGTAATGGTTTGAAACCAGGTACTTGGGATCACATCACTACTTAAAAAATAAGACTGAGCAATGCACTGACTGAGTAACTAGTTACAGGCCAGGGTGACACACAACGATGAAATATACATGCTTCCTTGACTTTAAGGTACTTATGTTAATAGGATAAAGACCCTAATTAGGTAATGTCCAAATAAAGAGATTACCACTTACAGTGCTTCG
Source organism: Dolichotis patagonum (assembly GCA_004027295.1). Classification (NCBI taxonomy): domain Eukaryota; kingdom Metazoa; phylum Chordata; class Mammalia; order Rodentia; family Caviidae; genus Dolichotis; species Dolichotis patagonum. Next base: position 24,092 of record PVJX010008798.1, read on the forward strand.
AGAAGGAAAATAAAAGGTGAAATGCAAAGAAACTAAGGGAAGCAGCTGAAGCATACAGACTGTTGGGATGGCTTCTCTGGGGACTTCAAGAGGGAGACAGCAGTGAGGTGGCTCTCCAACAGGCCACAGCACATGTCTACATGACAGAAGCAAAGTGATGTGGCTGCATGATAGTGGGGGAGACAGAGAAATGAAAGGACCTGAGATCTATTTTAGAGATGAAATGACTTAAATTGGGGCATTACCAGATATGGAGGGGGGGTGACTGTCAAGGCATGGGTTCAGGCACAGCAAACAAAGGCAGGCAGTGTCACTGAATGAGGTGCAACTGATGGAAGAGTTAAAAGCAGAAGGGCTGGGTAAGATTCAAGTCCTGTGACTGCTACCTGGAGAGACCAAGCAGGTAGCTGAGGTACAGACCAACTTCACAAGAAAGGTTTGGCCAATACATAAACTGACTTTTCACCTTCCTTGAGAATTTGTTTCCAGGTATCTTACATCCCAAAGTGCACTGAACACATCCATATCGTAGGTAGTAGTGATGGGACTACCGATGCAGGCTTTACAAGGATGACCCAGCCCTCCTAGGGTATGTGAGGGGCACACTGAAGTCAGAAGGGAAGAGTGAAGTCTGCCAACATTAAGCCTTACGGGGAGCCTTCTATGCACTGGTCCACATGGCTGGGAAAAGAAATGCTAAACAGAAAAGCCCCTTTCCTTGGGAGGTGACTCATAGGCAGGGGAATAAGAGAATGTTCAGCAGTACTGTGGAGAGGACAGCAGTATCCTGAAAGTGGCTTTGATATCACTGGCTGGCATTAATTTGAATTTTGTCACTAACTGGACAAGTTGTACTAGATGTTGCTGATTCAAAGGTGCACATTTTCCCCTCTGCTTACTCTTCTGCCTGCCTATGTCTCTTTGCATGGCTGGCTCCTCAACCTTTAGGAATGTTACTACCCTGAAGAGGTCATCTGAGATGACCTAGTCTAAATCACAATGTAAGCTGTGTCTTGTTCATGATTTGCTAAAGAGAACAAAGGGTAATTGAAATATATGGTGAATGTTTAAATTCATAGTAAGAGACACATTGCCATGAACCCCTCTCAAAATATTCCTCCTCTTTTCAAAAACACCCCATCATTTTTGCCATTTTCTGAAGTGGTTCTGGAAATCCTCTTTTGTGAGTCTTTACAAAATGTGACAAAAATATAGCGCTTCTGCCGCGTGTGGTGGCACATGCCTATTATCCCAGCACTGGTGGGGCTGAGGCAGGAGAATTGCCATGAGTTTGAGGCCAGCCTGGGCTACATAAGCAAGTTCAAGGCTGGCTGCACTACATAGTGAGACACTGCCTCAAAAACAACACCCCCCCCCCCGAAAAAGTGCCATCCAATGCAAGGGCGGGCTCAGAAAAAATTGTAGTGGGTCCTCATCCACTTTATATCCCAGATCTGGTACCACGAGACTTCTGGCTCTTCCCCAAGGTCAAAATGACCAGGAAAGGTATACATTTTGAATTGATTCAAGATATGGAGGCACCCACAATGGCACAACTAAAGACACAAAAGACTTCTAAAAGTGATTCAGAAAGCAGCAAGAATGATGGGTAAGTATATTCAAAGCAAGGCTAAATATTTTGAGGAGGATTAATGGCGATGTGTCTTTTACTATAATCATTTTTAAAAATGTGAACACATACTGAATTTCTTTTTGTTTTTGGTTTTTTGAGACAGAGTCTCGCTATGTAGTTCAAGCAAGACTTGGACTCCTGGTGATCCTCCTGCCCCAGCCTCCTCAGTGCTGAGATTACAGGCATGTGCCACCATGAGCAGCTCACACATTGTACTTTTTAATCAGTCCTGGTACATAAATCAATTACTATTTTCTATCATGTGAGCATCTGCTCAGTGCCTTGATAGTATTAACCTGACCTGGATGTGTGTTTTTGAGTTGCCTTTCTCCACACCAGACAAGAAGTTCCACAAAGATAGGAATCCTGCCTACAGCATTTCCTTCTACAAGCCCTCTGCTTGGCCTGCAGAAATCTTCAACAGCACTTAATGAGTTAGTGAATGAGTATATATATATCATACCTTCTGGTATTTTATCTTTGTAACCATTGACCTGTGAGGCACGTGTCCTCATCTCCACGTTACATGTAAAGGTGCTAAGGCTCAACTTGGTTAACTAACTTACTCAAGGTCACATGGCTAGTAAGGGGCAGGACACTTAGTTTTGTGGGTTTTTTTTTTTGTACCAGGCATTGAACTCCCGACCTTGCACTTGCCAGGCAGGGGCTTGCGTTGCTGAGCTAAATACCTGGCCCAGTTTTGTGTTTTAAATCAGGGTCTCGCTAGGTAGTTCAGGCTGGGCTTGAACTCAGGGCGATCCTCTGGTCTCAGCCTCCTGAGTGCTGGAATTACAGGTGTGCAACTCCATATTTGGCTCAAAGATTTGAATTTAGGTTTGTGGGTCTGACTCCAGTACTGATGCTCTTAATGACTACCAGGCATATGAAGCTGCAACAAAACACATGTAACAGGGAAGATCTTAAAGGATATTTAGGAGTTTGCTAAATGTATCAACCAGGTACCTATATTAAAGCCTTGTATTTAATGAGCATTCAAAAAGTGCTTGCTGAATGGAACAGATGTCTCTGGAAGACTAAACAAACTCCACAGTGCAGACCTGAGATCTGAGATGATCTGCAGATCAGTGTTTCCTACCATGGCCCCCATCCCTAAGCAAAGCAATGTGCTCCTACAGCCACCAGTGAGTAACTAAGGAAGTCACCTCTCCCCGCTCCTTGGGGATGGGGAGGAAGGCAGTTTTTCCTTTGGACATAAGGTCACTGGAGCATTTCTCAAAAACCTGGCCCCTACCACCACTCTACCACACTGGCATGTCACTGTGTATTTGAAGCCCTTGTTGATGGGGCGCTTGCTCAGCAAACTGCTGCAAATGAGAATGCGACATTACAAAAAATGATGGGTTTTTTTCCTAGGATGAAAATAGAAATAGAAACAGAAACAGAGATAAGGGTTGACAGGGAAGAATGACTACCTCCAACTATTAAAACCTGCATTCTGCATTAAGTCAGCTCAGATAATCACATTCTTTCAAAGCACATAACTTTCTCTCCCCTTGGACAGTCAATGAATCTCAAAAACTTTGTGGTTTTTCATCAAGATCAGCTCCCTTTTGGCATCTGAGTCAGTAAAGGACGATGTAAAAGTGTCATCCCACAGATAAACTCCTTTTTATGGGTTCTCCTGGCCACCACACATGGATCAGGAGACATGGGAAGCTGCATGCTCATCCACGTAGCCACTGCCAAGTGGACAACACTTAGTCTTGCTGCTCTGAGTGCAAAGAAGGGAATGCGCACTGACCTTCAGGCGGATCTTCAGGTTTTTATCTGACAACAAGTGGATGCAGCGTTCCATCACGTCCTTGGCTATCTGGATCTGCACTGGCAGTGGTGGCTCTGCATCTGGAAGGGTGGCATTCTCATCCAATTTTGGTGGGACTGACAGTTCTTCTGCAAGAAGAGCATAATTGGTAATAGTGTTTTATGAGAGATGTTCCAACCCAGCTTGATCTTGAGCTTCTGGTTTAGGAACAGGACTGAGAGGAAAATGTCTAGGAAAGGATTTTAAGGAAACCATCTAAAATTTGGGCCAAGTTGTACAAGTCAAGATGTTTATGGCAACAATAACTGTGCCAGCTACAAGTTGGGAAGAACCACTATGGCTGAATGTGTCCCCTCCAAAATTCTAGTGTTGAACTATCACAGCCAACGTGATGGCAGCAGGAGGTGGGGCATGTAAGAGATTATTAGCCAGAGCCGCTGCCCTTGTGAATGGGATCAAGGCCTGAGTAAAAGCTCCCTGACTCTTCTGCCTTCTACCAGTCGGGGCACAATGCTCCTCCCTAGGAGGGACACAGTAAAAAGGTACCATTTTGGAAGCAGAGAACAACCCTTACCAGGTAATTGAACCTGCCAGCACCTTAATCTGAAAATTCACAGCCTCAAAAGTGTGAGAAAATAAATTTCTGTTCTTTATAAATTATCCAGTCTTAGCTACTTTGTTCTAGCATCACAAAAGGATTATATTCCCTCAAGGGACATATAGCACACTCAAGGGGAATGGGTATATAAATCATGGTATATCCATAAAATGGTATAGTTACAAGGTTCCTAAATTTATGCTTAGTTAGGGTTTTAATGACAAGATAAAATGCTTATGAAATTATATTGTGTTGAAAAGAAAAAATATGGTACAAAATTACATATGCAGTATGAGCATTATATAAATTTCTACACATGAAGAAGTATAATAAAATATCAACAGTGACAGAATTATAAGATAATAGATGATTTAAAAATTTTTCCTATACTTTTGGTCTTTTCTAAATTTCAACTAATGAATATTTAAAATAGAAACATACAAAGGGCAGAGTTCTAATTTGGAATCCTGAGGTTGGGTCCCTTCTCAGCTGGCTTTTTTCTGACTTCCATGCTTTTCTTATACTTCATCCTTTAATATATATCTTCTTTGCCAGCCTTTAAGATCTTTTGGTGGCCAGTATTAAGCATAATTCATCTTTGTATGAGACAGGAGACCAGGGCAGCCTGGTGTAGTACAAAGTAAATAAGGCTTGGTCAGAGATCAATACAAGTTTTATCTCTACAACCTATTAGCAACTTCTCCTGCATTACCTCACCTGGCTAGAATACACAAAGTATATATCTCATCTCCTTGTGAAGAGGATTAAATGTGAAGAATGTTGCCAGCAATTACCATTCTCTCACCACCTAGAGAACTGTGTTGTATGAGATAGATATAAGCTTGTAACTTAAAAGCACCAGAAAGAGGAGAGCTATATGAAACCCAGGGCAAAATCCCTATCTTGAAAAATTTTCCTCTGCTTATATCCCCTATCACTGTCCCTAAACCCTTAATTACCAGCTGTGCTCATTTCTACTGAGGTGAGTGTTGTTCCCTTAACTTTTTCTCATTTTAGTTTCCTTTGCTGGAAAAACAGAATCTTACAATAGAGGCTGCACCTGTCTCTAACAGGTGCTGAAAAGATAAAGAGAAAATGCATTTGCAGAATGCTTGGATTTCTTGGAGAAAAGGATTTCGGATATAGAAGGTACTTTTGTGTGGTTAAAACACTCACATCAATCCAGTATCAAGCCAAATATTCTGTATAATGCCAAGAACATGGTTTATATTTGATGAATGATAATTATATGAATGACAGAGCTATGTTTTTTTTTCCCTAGAAAAAGATTTGTCATTTGAAATTTACCCACTGCAGAATGTTATTTGAGAGATGTGGATTTTGGTTTTGGAAGAGGGTTTGATTCATTGAGTCTGCTTTGATCCAACATCCACAAGAAACAGAAGATCCTGGGCCAGGAATATAGCTCAGTGGCACAAGTGCTTGCCTGGCAAATGTGAGGTTGTGAATTTGATCCCTGGTACAAACAAAAACAAAAACAAAAACAAAAACAAAAACAAAAATCTGGTTGTGTCAAGAAACAAACCTGAGAAAAAAACCGAACAGATTTCTAATCAAGAAAATTGTCAGTGGGGACAGCAATGACTCAACTGTGCATCAATCATTATTTAGACCTGTGATGCTTCACTGCTGCTTAGAAAGAATTTACTGTAGTTAATGCAACAATTTACTTGTCTTAGTTACTCTTCTTGTTGCTGAGACAAAATACTCAACACCCACAAGTTAAGTGAGGAAAGGCTTATTTAGCTTTCAGTTTGTAGAGGTTTCAGTCCATAATCAGCTGGATCCAAGGCAGGGCAGCCCGGTAAAGGGGCATTGCAGAGAACAATTCATGATGCCCACAAAGTAGCAAAGACAACAAGGGACCTTAATAGCATCTTTTTGCCCTTTTTATCTTATCCAGACTACTTAAGGTGGGTTGCACTCACACTCTTAATCCTAATGCTCTTGATCCTAGCATTGTACAATGAATCAATTCCAGTGCCACACACTCTAGATTCAGCCACCTCTGAAAAAGCCCACCCTATGACTGCATGAGGCTTTGGGGACACATCTAGACACAAGCCATACAATGCCACTATTTCCTATTATCCTTTAGTTCACTAGAATCTGAGAGTACGGATTGGGGGTGAGGAAGAAAAAAAAAAAAAGAAACCTGCTCAATTCCAACCTAACAAACTAATTTGGGACTCAGTTCGATTTAGGATAGTTCTGGGACCACCAAGCTCATTATGACTTGGCATTTTATATTTGCAGAGGAGATTCTAATAATTTATTAATCCTTCCCTGACCTGAAGCTCCAAATTGAGCTTGTGAATAAAACAAGAGGCCAGAGCTGCTACTAGCCTGAACTCTCTTTTCCTTTATCATATAAATGGGTAAGAAAAACACTGGAATCTCTTCTTAGCAATAAATAGACAAAGCATATAAATAAACAATGAGCCTAAGGCCAGAAAAAAGAAAAGAAGTATGTAGAAGCCGGTTGTGGTGCTGAGTGCCTGTAATCCCAGGGGTGCTGAAGCAGGATTGCTGGGGTTTGAGGCCAGCATGACCTACAAAGCAAGATCCCGTCTCAAAAAACAAAACAAATAACAACAATAACAACAACAAAACCCACAGCGTACAGAAATAGAAATAGGTTCAGCTTTGCCAGTAATTATAAAAATGTGAAGTACAATAACGAGTAATTTTTCTAACTTGTTAATTGAGGAAACGTAAAATCGGTAATTTTACTTTCACTTTGGTTTCACCAAGGTTGTGGTATCCTGTTCTGCTGAAGGAAAGGTATAAATCAATACCACCTCATTAGAAGGCAATTTTGCAAGCATTAAATACTGCTCATATCCTTGATTCACGAATCTCACTTTTGGCAATTTATAAAGAAGTAGAAGCTAGGGATTTAGCTCAGTGGCATAAGCACCTGCCTGCCAAGCGTTAAGTTCAATCCCCAGTACAACAACAACAACAACAACAACAACAACAACAACCACCACTGCCAGAAGGAGGAAAAGCTCCCATGCACAGGATCATCCACTATAGCACTGTTTCCTACAGCGAAAGCTAGAAGCAGCAAAAACTTCCTGAGGGGGAGTAGATACTTAGTAACAGCTATCAAAACATTAATTATGAAACTGCTAGAGCAACATAGAGTATTGTTTATAACTAGACCTATAACTATACTAGGGTATAATGCTATGGCTACGGCTGCAGGGAGCTGGGGGTGCAGCTCAATGGTAGTGAGCTTGCCAGGGCGCCTGAGGCCCTAGTTCCATGCCCAGCACCATACAACAAAACAAAGCAAAAACTATGACTGCAATTATGTACAAATAGGTTTATACCAAAAAAGAATGGAAAAATATTACACAAAAAATGAGAATGGCTATGTTAGCATAGTGGGATTGAGTGACATTTTGAAATTTCCCAACTTTCTAGAATGATGCGTCCCTGTTTTCACAATAGCCTATTTTAAAAAGAAAGAAATAACTAATAAATAAGTAATAATTACCTTCATCACTGTCAAAATCCAAGACATTTCCCTCTGCCACATCCTTCTCTCTAAGGTAGTCCAGCACAAACCTTTCAATGTCTTCAGCTGTACTGTTACTCTCAAGAGTTTGGTGCAAGTAACTTTCCTCCTTTAAACTTTGATCTTGGGGTTGCTCAAAGTAACTTGTTTCTGGGAACCACTGGGCTGTAGATAAAACATTAAAATGAACATTGGTCATTAATAACCAGCATTAGCATATTATAAATAGAATAAGCTCTTTGCCACGGCCGTATGGCCTCTACACAATGTACTGTCTTATCTTTAAACTCATCTTCTACTTCAGCTGCCTGATTATTTACTATCCTTTAGTTCTTTCAATGTACCAAGAATTTTCCTGCCTCCTAAATTTTACATATGCTGTACTTACTGTCTGAAGTATTTCCCCCCTTAATTTATAACTAGCTAACTGGAAATTACTTTTCATGTCTCAGTACAATTAGAACTTACCCAGTAAGCCATTCTTTCAGTCCTCAGCCTAACTTAGGCAAGGTCTTGTTATACAGTACTATGTTCATTCCTTTCCTATTAACTCATTACAGTTCATAGTGTATTTTGTGTGTACTTCTTGGTATCTTAACCTTCCATTAGACTCTGTAACTCCAATATACCTAGCATAGCACGGGTGCTCAAAATATACGCTGAATGAAAAAACACATGAGATTGGAGAACAGGTAAAGTGGCAAATCCTGAGTACAGGATATCTACTCATTAGTGGCAGACTACAGAACTTTAAGAATGGACAGTCTCATGCTATATTTCTAACATAAAATGCTTCAGAAAGCTAGCCATTTTCTCTCCAAAGCTTTCCCTTTGGTGATGCTCTAGTACCTCTGATATGTCATCACAGAAAAAGCTTTAAACATTGCAGACTCAAGTGGTTTTCACATTGTGCCTTGAGGGGCCTCAGGGATCTCCACTGGGAGGATAATAAGAGGCAGCAGGTGAAGGGAGAGAGTGTGTTCAGGGTCTCTATTCCTAACAGAGCAGTTCTAATTCAACTGTTCTTGTATCCTGGGGTCCCTTCAAAGCTTCATTTCAAGAATAGCTCTTAATACTTAAATTGCTACTCTGGTCCAGCACCCTCTATTTGTAGACAGCAGAGAAAGAGACTTTGATGACCTTTACCACCTGCTCATCTCCTTCTCATTAAGGAGAGAGCCAGAGTAATGGCACATGGGAAATGACGGGGCCAGGCAATTGGGAGTAGCTAAGAGCAAATGTTTGAGATGAGAGCATTCAATCCAGTATCTGGAGGTTCCTGTACATAGGGACCAATAATGATATTTCTTCAATGCACCATTCCCAGGCGTAAACCAAATACTTAGTGCACTCTAAGGGACCTGTTGCCAGAGAGTTAAAAACTGGACCCTGCATTCACATGGCTAGAATTGGATGCTGCATAAAGATTATTTCTAAATTCAGGCTAGCACCAGACAGTAAAATGTCTTTGTGCACAAATGGCTTTTAAACATATGAAAAGAAGCTCAACCCCACTTTTAATGCAAATTAAAACTATAATAAGGTGCTGTTTTTCTCCTATCGCATTAGCAAAGATCAAAAGCTTGGTAACTGTACAGTATGGGTAAGGGTGTGGCAAAATTGGCATTCTTTCACACTGCTGATGGAGTTTAAATTGGTACAACCTCTTAAGAGTAATTTGATACTCTCAATCAAAAATGAAAACGGAATACCCTTTTAAACCACCATTTCTTTCAGGATTTTTTCCTACTGATACATATGCTAAAAAAGACCTGCAAGGATATTCATTGATTTTTTTTTTTTTTTTTTTTTTTTTTGTGGTGGCAAAAGATTGGAATCCACCAAAACACCTACCAAGACAGGACTGATTAAGTAAACCATGGTGTAGCCACAGTGATATGAAGCAGCCATAAAAAAACGCAGTAGCCCTCGACGTATGTGCTATGTCCTCAGCCCTTTTTATTATTTTTTTCATTTTTGAGTCTGAGTCTAAGTTGCCCAGGTTGTCCTCAAACTTGTGATCCTCCTGCTTCAGCCTCAAGTAGCTAGTACTACAGGCATGCATCACCATGCCGGGTTACCTGGTGGTTGTTGCTTTCTTAGTTGATGCACGTGAAACACTTGTGTGCATAACTTAATTTCCTAAAACATGCACTGGGCTTTCTTAAGACCTCTCAGATAATACACTTCCATTTTCACTTTATTTACTTTATTTAAATTTATTTACTTATTTAAAGACAGGGCCTCAGTATGTAGTTCAGGGGCAGCTGTAGTATAACTTGAGGCTATCCTTCTGCCTCAGCCTCCCAAGTGCTGGGACTGGAGGCACGTACCATCATGCTCCGCTCACTCTCATTTTAAGAGAGCTCATCAGTTGGACAACTGATCAGTTAAGATAACAAACAAATGCAAGTATAAAGTCTTACTTTGATTCGTAAGTGTATCAACTTTACTACTTACTGTTTATTCAAAATGCAAGTGTATTCTGGGTTATTTCAAAACTTATAAAGAGCTATTTCCAATTCTGCCTGTTTTCCTAGGATATTCCAGTCAGTTTTAACCATCTTGTTTCCTTCTGCAAAAGACTCTCCTTCCTCAATTAAAAACAAAAAGGCACTACACATGATTACGTACTTTCCTTCAGAGATGACAAAAGACACCAGCAATCTAAGGCAATTCAATTTTCAAAACTTAAATTGAGGTATTTCCCAAGAGGATGCACTTCATAGGCTTTCTGAATTTGTTTAAATCTCAAATTGAAAGGTAGTAGTTTCTCAGTGCAGTAAGGCTGGGTCTGTTTGGCCCATGGAATCAGTCTCAGTCAGCTATGCCTAAGTGGCCAGCCAGTCTGAAAAGAGGCTCCATGAGGGCAGGCCCTGGTGAGTCACTGCCTGTTGGCCACGGTACAGGCTTGTGACTGACTGCAAAGTTAAATCCAAACTCCTTCCCCTGGCCTGTATGGCTACGCAAGGTTTGTCATCTTTTGCAATTTCATCTTGTATTATTCTCTCCATAACGATCTCTCTCTTCCCCACCCCATTCCTTTCCTCAGGGCCTCCACACCCATGGCTCCCTCTGCCTGAATGCTCTTACAAACTGTAAAAACAATGTGACAGTCCTCTACACACATGGGGACCTTCTTATCCTTCCTGACCACTTAATTTAAAGTGGGTGTTCTTGTTACTCGTGTGCATCAAGGCGTTTATTTCCCTCTCAGTGCTTATCAGTCTGGAGTGAGCTTGTTTAATGATTTGTTTACTTGTTTATCATCTCTCTTGCAGTAGGAAGAAAATTCCCTAAGTTTATTCACCTTGTTCACTGCTGTACGTTATTACTCAGCACAGCATCTGACATATGGTAGGTACTCTTTTATTGAATGAGTAAAAGCACATTTGTGCTACTGTAAATGTTCGGGAGTGAATGAAGGAACATTGGAAATAGCATCAGCTACAGGTCAGAGCACAGTCCCTGGCCCAGACACCTTCCCTGAGAAACTTTCTTATATATGTCCTTAGTTTTTTTACCTGATGGAATGAGGTAAACGACTTTTCTACCTGTCTCAGAGGCTATTAACAGTACTAAAATAAATACTGCAGACAAACTTTTTGGATAAAAGGCACCCAGCTATATAGCTCATTGTTTGATTGACCAGCTGAGATTCTTTTGCTTATTGAAAATGTTGCCATTCTGATAATGCATTAGCATCTCCAGCAGGCATTTAAAAAGATCAAATTGGAGATGAGAAATGCATATCACGTCACACAACTAGAAGGTTAAAAAGAACTTTTTAGATCTGCTCTGTCTAATATAATACATGTGGCTACATGTTGCTATATGTGGGTACTAAAATCAAACAAAATTGAAAATTTAATTCCCCAGTAGTACTAGGCACATGTAGCTAGTATCTACTGTATTGAACAGAACAGATTATATAGAGTATTACCACACAAAGTTCTATTGGACAGTACTGTTCTAACCATCTGTGGAATGAATAATTCATGCTATTTCTGTTCTCCATTAGCATAGATACTAACTCTAAGTATCAGCAGCAGCAGTCTTGTATATTGGAAAGAATAAAATTGTAAATCCTGACTTTATCCCATATTGTATGACCCTGGCTAAGCAGGATCTCACTGGGCCTTAGTTTTTCTTATTTGTGAAATAAAAATAATGCTGATATTTAACCCAAAAGATTTATATCCCTGGCACAGAGCAGGTGCTCAATAAATAGTAGATTATTGAAAGAATAAAAAATAAACAATGGAACCATACCATAAAGTGGGACTGGAGAGAAAGCCTTTCAAATATTCTTCACAGCATAACCACAAATGCTAAAAAAAAACTATGACTAGGCAACCTAGGATGCTAAGTACTATCACCCCAAATCAAAAAAAAAAAAAAAAAAAAAAAAAAGATTTTCAATGTACCTAATGCTACCAACAGGGTGTGCAGAACGCTGACAAAGGAAGCAGCTCTCTTATTAAAAAACTGGTCCAGGGTGGCCAAGACATCTTGAACCACATCTGCCACCAAGGGAAGCAGGGTAGCATCTGAGTTTCGCAACATGACTTCCAAAACCTTTGAGGTATGAGGGTGCAGCGATAGATGGCGGAGATTTAAGGAGATGCCATTCACCAAATAGTCTGAATTTTGATTGATCAAGTCTTGCAAGGAGTCATAGTCACAAGCAACACAAATATCTACCATGGTGCTGGTAGCTACCTGACTAATGAGCAGAGTTTGGTCTCCAGCTTTCTCTAGTACTGGATAGAGGGCAGACATCAAGAGCAGCCTAAAATCTTTTCCTAGTGCATATGCAAAGTGACTAATCCCTTCCAACTGAATGCATATTTGCCAGATGTTGCTGTTCATGGAGCAAATAGTGGGACTTGGTTTTGAGAAGGCTGGAAAAGATAAAATTTGGCAGGTGTGTACCCCAGATGTGATGGCTTGGACATCTGACTGTTTCATCATTAGCTCCTCTCCTTCTTCAGTTTCAATACAGGTAACCAAATACCAGTTTTCTTGGCTAGTGTATACTTCAAGTAAAGATGTCACAATCTCTCTCAGTTCCTCTGGGCTTGCTTTAATATGCTTTTCATGAAGATCTTCTACTTCCAGCCCAGCAGCCCCTGTAACCAGTTCATTAAGGATCATGGCAGCTTGCTTCCGGTAAGCCACAGACTCATGGTATAGTTCCACAAAGTGATCCACAAGCAAATAAAGGTTTCCATAATACCCAAGAAGCTGACAAACTTGTTGCAAGAGCAGAAAAACTCTCTCGTCAGTGAAGAAGCGGAAATACCTTCTCTGGATCTGGTATCCTTGCCTTGTAGTGGAGGCCCCTGGAGAAGCACTCAGGTCATCAGAGTTCCAACTCCGCTCTTCAACAATTTTAATGTCAGTAACATCTAGTTCTAGAACTTGGATGAGTGCTTTGGAAAGTCGCTGGAGATGGGCCACAGAGTTGAGGACAAAGTTTATTTTGGGGCCCAAGAGTTTCAGATAACCAAGTAACAAGGAGAGAGTAGAGAATTTACCCTGATCATCCTGGGAGTTCATGAGGCGAGGAAGAGATGTGGCAAGGGAATGCAGGCTTTCTGACAAGATGTCAGTAAAAGCTCTGTTGCCCACCACTACTTTCTGATCTGCAAAGTGTCTCAGAACATTATTGCACTGAGCTTGGACTTCAGGACTCTCATCATTTATGAGGCCCACTAAAGCCTTTAGGAGGGCACCAGCAGAATCAACCAGTGATTGATTGCACTTCAAAAGAAGGCCCTCCACAAGGTCTACCAGCTCAAGCCTCACCTTCCAGTGTGGGTGAACTAAAACACACTCAATTATCTTTTTAATAAGAATCGCCAACTTGTCACCAGTATTTTTTACCCATTCTCCTTCTCTGTGAACCATCAGCTCTGCAATTCTATGCTCAACTGCAGGCTTTGCTTGGACCTTTGAGATTCTTCCGAGCTGTTCATCAGCCAAAACAAAGCCCACTGTCTTGTAAAAGATCCTCAGGGAATATACCACAATGCTGTGACCTTGTTTAAAGTCTCCTGTGATAACCCTGGTCAGTGCAGTTGAGATTCCAGGTAAAAAAGAGGCAAACAAATCCCCCAGCTGCTGTTGCTCAAGCTCATCCAAAGACCTAGGATGGTCTTGACAACCGCACTGAAAGAGCAGAACCTGTAAACATTTTAAGGCAGCAATTTTAATTTGCTTTGATTTCTCCTGTTCTGCCAAGCCTAACAGTAAAGATACAGCAAATCCTAAACGAGGCAGAATGGAGGGCTCATAAAAGGCCAGAATGATGTCGCCATAAGCTGAGTGCATTAAGGTGTTAAGTCCCTGGATCACAGCCAATTTCAATTCCTCTGACACAGCGGCAGGTTTCTGGGAGTTGGGTGAATATAAACACGCAGAGAGTTCTGAAAAGAGTTCCTGAAGAAGCTCTTGCTCTTTCACACATGTTGAAGAGAGGACAAATGTGAGGCATTCTACCACACTTTGGACCAAGCGCTCTTGTTTGGGACCTGGGGTCTTCAAGGTAAATCGTAAGGGGAAGAGGATGTACTGCTGAAGCTCCTGAAGGGCAGTGTCACTCACAGCTTGTAACTGTGTGTGCAGTTGTTCCACATTCTCCACCGTCTGGGTCTTTGTGAGCTGAACACAGACTGGACGTAGGACGCCGAAGGCCTCCTGAGGAGTATCAAATACTGCCATTGTGCAATAGCCTTCTTCTCACTGAGGAAACATCCTGCAGGCTGAGGGAAGAAACTTCATTAAAGAGGGTCAAACTCAAAGCAAATACAAAGTGAACTTTCATTCATTCATTCAGCTGACATTTATGGGGGTCACCTGCCAGCCACTGCCTAAGGTCTTAGGAGAGCAAAGAAACCAAAAGGACATGGTTCCTATCCTTCAGGACCTCCATTCTAATGAAAGGAGTAAGGTAGAATTACAAAACAGGCTCCAAATGATTAGGATAGGCCTAAGCTTGGAGGTCCTATGTGAGTATGGGAGAGCTATATACCTGGGAAAGCCAGGATGGGTTTCACAAGAAGATGCTTACACCTTAATTTGGGGGAGAAATGACCAGGAATCTATGGGCTATTTTAAGGAATTTAGAACCTGTGGTATTGAGAAAAGATTTTATCTTTTAAAGCTGAGGTATACATTGAGTAAGATGTATTACCTTAATGTAGAGCTCAATGAATTTTTATTTACGACTAGACCCATGTGCACTGCCCAAAGCAAGACACAGAATACTTCTAGCACCTGAAAAGACCTCCTCAAGCCCTTCTGTAATCAATTCCCAGACTTCTGATTTGCATCCCTACAGATCCTTTTGCCTGTTACTGTCATTGAGACATTTTAAGATATGCAGGGGGGTGATATGATCAACTTTATGCACTGAAAAGATGCCCTGTTAGCCAGTAGGATGGAGGTAGGATCAGTGCAAGAAAGATTGAAAGCAAGTGCCCAGAGCATGGGAGAACCATGAGCACACACTACCACAGAAATCATGGGAGAAGAGGTTCTAGCAGGATGGAAAGATGGATGGCAGTGCAGGTGGATGAAGAACACAAGTTTATAGGTAAGTAAGGAAGATAAACAATGTAATACCTGAGTCTTTTCTCTGTAAGGAGAAATTCAGTCATGACATGATGGGGTATAAACACAAGGCTTGAGGAGAGAACTAAAAGTCTCAAACATTCCCTTTGGGGAAGCAGAGCATGCTAAACATAAAAAATATGGCCCAAGGGTACTGAGGATTGAGCTGAAGCTAGAGACCATAAATGAGTACAACTGTAAAATGCACTGGATAGAGACTTAGATATCAGTTAGTGTGGTCATGCTCTCTCTTTTTCTTCATGTTGCTGGGGGTTTCTGAAAAGATGATGATCACAATGGGATCTGACTGTCTCTACTCACAATACAAAGAGCACTCCTGAACCCAGTGGCTATGACTAGCAGGTCAGAGGTATTTGCAGGTGTGGGCCGAGACTTGGTCAATCCTGAGAGTTGGTGCTGCATTTCTCACTTTGGTCAAAGGAGGGCTCCAGGCACAATCAGGAGTCTGACATCCTAGAGATGCCAGCCTACTGAGCTCCAAGGACCCCAATGAAGAAGGGCACTGCTGGTCTCTGTGAGGTTTCTTGGGGGGGAAATTTCCTGATCTCTGTGGTTCCAAGAAACAAGGAAAGGGAAGATGCTCAAATGCACACTGTAGGTTAGGAAAATGCCTGGCGTGGATGCTACGAAGCCTGGCTGAGGAGTAATGACACTCATGGGTACCACACACTGACAGTCCAGAGCCTCCTGTCGTTTCCTGCCTGAGGGACTGGTGGTTGGATTAATGAGTAGGAATGGAAAATAACTGCTTAGTGGGACCCTGCAGTAAGAGGGAGGAAAAACATTTCGGAACTCTTTGAGGTGGCAAATCTTAGATTAACAGAACCACTAAAAGAGATGACAAGAATTTAAATAAAAATATGGGCAATTAAAGAAGTTCAATTATAGCACAAAGGTAGTTCTTAGAACTGAAAATATGATTTTTGAGCCATATGTGGGGGCACATGTAATCCCAGCACTCAGGAGCGTTGAAGCTTGTATAAGCTATCTAGTGAGTTCAAGGCTATCCTGAACTACATAGTGAGATACTGTCTCAAAAAAACAAAAACCAAAAACAAAGACCAAAAACCAAAACCAAACCAAAACAAAACACCCACCTCAATACCCCATCCTGCAATTTTCTACACCAAAGAAAGTTTAACTGATGAAAAAAAGAAAATGTCTAATTGCTGAGACCCAGTAAGTAGAAGATCCAGCAGAGACATTTTAAAACTCTGAGCAGGAATACAGAGATAGCAAATGTGAGACTTAAAGGACAGAGGCAGGAAAACAAGATGTGAGTAACTGGGAATCTGAAAGGAGAAAAAGGAACACAAGGAGGGCTGAAGTAAACAAGTGTCTGAAATATTTCCCTTAGTGGCCAAAAGAGTTACCGGGATATTGAAAGTGCAAAGGTACCTATTTAGTCACATTCTGGTAAAATTCCTGAATGAAAAAAAAAAAAAAATCCTACATACTGGGGCTGGGGATATTGCTCAGTGGTAAAGTGCCTGCCTGGCATGTGCAAGGTTGTGAGTTTGATCCCCCATACTAAAAATAAATAAATTTTAAAAAATCATACATATTTTCAGGAAGAAACAACTTACAAAAGAAAATTAGATCAGCTTTGAACTCATTTGCAACAATAGATGCTAAAAGACTGGAACAGTACCTACTGACTGTAAATAAAGGACTATGGCCCCCAAACCTTATATCCAGCTAAGATGTTTTCCTTCAAGGTAGAAGATTGAGAAGAAGTATCACCTATGCAACCCACCAGAGGAAGATACTTGAAGGAATCTGTTCAAACAAAACAGAGATCTAAAATGGGAAGATGAATGAAAAAGGCAACAATGACAATTTCTTTCTTTTAGCCTTGAAAACTTTCCTTGCATAAAATGTTTAAGTGGAAGTCTGATATATAAAATAGACAAAAATCAGAGGGTCTCTTGTTAAAGCTGGGGTGAGGGCAATGGTCCACATCTGTTATTCACCTCTGGAATTTCATAATAATTTTGGGATCCCCTGAGGGGGTAAATCACAAACTAAGCCCTCAGACTGTATGACAAAAACTGTTAAAAGTTAATAAAATAGAAACACATAGCATTCCAAGACTGAACTCATCTGCTTCTTCTACTGTATTTCCTTTGTGATTTATAGTCTTTACCTAAGCTAAAAATCTCTGAATTTTTGTCTTCTTTCACTTTCATTTTAACTCCATTATTCTCTCTTATTAATTCTATTCTTTCAACATTTTTAAAGTTACTGATAATGATAATCCTGTATTTCATGCTGGGCCAACTGCAACAGTTTCCTCTCTGGCCCCTTGTTTTATATGCTTGCCCTTCTAGAATCCAGATTTCACACTGACACTGAAGCAATCTTTCTAAAACAAAGTCTGGTCATTATTCTCTATGTTTAAAATTTAACTGCTCTCCACACCCTATGTAAAGCACAAGCACCTTTTTACCATGGCTTATAGGGCTTTTTATTTCAGCCCAATGCCCATCTCTTGCCAATCTTACTGTTCTAGTATTGCTGCTGAACTCTAAATTGCAACCATATAAAATTATAAAACTTGAAACTTTCTAAGCAAGTGATGCTAGTTTAGATGTTTTCTTTCTCTTACCACAGTAAGCATGGCATGGTTAAGTGGTAAACATCAAGGCAGTCGCAAGCAACAAGAGCAAAAACAGCAAAAAGGGAAGAGCGTGCCTCTTTTTCTCCCTTAGTATGCTAACTACTGGTCCCTGGGCCTGTATAACACTCATGCCACCAATTCCAGCACTAGACAACAAACCAATCACGAACTCTAGACTCAGCCACTGTCAAATGTCTGTCTCCCCACCCCCCATGACCACAGGAGGTTTTGGGGAGACATCCAAACACAAACCACCACACTACCTTAGACTGGAACTCTTTGAGGACGGGCACAGTACCACAGGAGCATGAAGAACATCTGGCACTTGACAAGCACTCAAGAACATCTGTACAGATCCTGCTTTCAAACAGAATATAGTAGAACGTAGTAGGTCAACATTTTGCTGATGGCTAGAAAAATCCAAATAATTTACAAAAAACGTCTCTTAAAGCATCTAATACTCCTGTAAGCAATATGGGCTAGATGGACCAATAGTCAGGGAAGCGAAGAATATTCAGAGTGAATCAACAATCAATATGTATGCCCCCTCACTGGTATATTTGCTGATTCTGCACATGAGCTCAGGATCAGGGCATGGCTGTCATTGGGGAAAGAGAAACCATAATGGTCACAAGGGACTGGAGAGATAAAAATGTAGTTGATGGGTCTCAAAATACAAAACTTCTGGAAGAATCAGTATATATTTGGTGTTCTGCAAAGCTAAAGTGATAAAACTGAAGATGTAAGGGACCTAAAATGTGGGTGATGTTTCCTCAGGACAGTTAGTAAATTCTGAAGTTACATGAAATTGTAGGCTCAAGAATTAAGCTGAATTCCTTGGAAGGGCAGAACTGACTTTCCAATCTTTCAATTTCAGGTAAGTGAAAATCCCATTAGGCTCTTAAGTGAAAACACTGGAAGATCCTAACAAGGATGAACCAATTAAGCATGAGCCTTCCTAGTACTGACAGCAGTGATCCAGAGTGATTCCTGATGAAAATGAAGCACTCAACTTTCCAGTCAGTTAAACCTAAAGAAAGAGGAACCTCTCTGGTATAAGATAAACTACATGGAACCACTAACATATTGTCATACAATACCTTATACATAAAGTAAGAAGGTTTTGAATAGGTAAAGAGTCAAAATAATGATAATCATGAAGAAAAATAGACAATAAAAGTAGATCCACACATAACCCAAATATTGGCATTAACAGTCTTCTAAAATAAATGAGACTAATATTGTCAAAAAACAGAGGAAAATTATTTTTCTTTTAAAGTAACGTCTCCTACACTAAGATGTTATGTTTTCTGTCTTCTTTTTAACAGGTGATTTGAGGACATGAAAGTTAGAACTAGAAAATTCCAAGAATTTAACATATTCTGTTTAACAAGAGTTAAACTGTATTCATTTAATTACACTTAAAGTTGATTATATAGTTACTGAACTCCAAGATTAGTTTCTTTTATTTTTAGATTTTTACATAGTCAATCAAAAACTTATGACTCACTTTTATTCTTTTATAAAATGTCCTCTAAGTATAATTATTATTCTCAAAAAGCTTTTTTTCTTTTTGTACTGGTGGGAATTGAACCCAGGGTTTCTGCACTGGGCTATATCCCTAGCCCTTCTTAATTTTTGAGACAGGGTCTTGCTAAGCTGCCCAGACTAGGCCCAAATTTGATCCTCTTGCCTCAGTCTCCCAGAGTGCTGGGATTAAAGGCATGCTCCACCATGCTTGTAAAAAGCTTGTATATGCTTTTTTAAAAATAAATTTGAAAATTTTTCCTTTTTCAAGGGGACACACCAAAAAACAAAGCAAAACCCCAAAGTAAATGGAAGAATAAGGAATTTTACCACAGAAATGGTCAGAGTATAAGAAAATCAAAAACATCAAATGTACACTCCACAATGCAGAAATATAACATCTACTGTAAGGGACTTAGCAGAAGGCAAGATTAATGATTTGGAAGACAGATCAATAAAAAAATGCCCAAGCCAGGCAAGACAGTGCAGGCCTGTAATCCCAGCATTTGGGAAGCTGAGGCAGGAAGATCACAGCAAGTTTGAGGACAATGTGGGCTTCAAAGTGAGTTCAAGGCTAGTCTAAAGTGTACAGCAAGACCCTGTCTCAAAAAATGAACACAGAAAAACTCAAACTCAAAGCAAAGAAAGAAAGATGGTAAATACAAATGACAAAAGACAAGTGGAATATACAGACAAGCTTCATTTGAAATATGTTCCAGAACATAGAGCATAATGCTGAAGTAATATTAAAATGTCCAAAGCAAATGAAAGACAGCAACCCAGAGATTCAAGAAACTCAACAAATCTTAAATTGCTCAATTAAAAAAAACCACAGATATATTATAGTCAGCTAGATGACTTCTCAAGAAAAACAACAAAATCCAGAAGTCATGAAAATGTAGTCATAAATTGGTACTCAACCAATTTTGATGTGAAAATTTTGTCCTGGTATTTGACACTCCACACACAAGCTAGAATTTGTTACTGTCAATTGCCTTGTGTCTTGTTACCCTTTCCAGCCAAACCAATTTGTTTAGCACTCATCATTTTTGGTACTCACCACACTTTATGGAACCAATTAATGACAAACACTGAGGTGTCACTGTATCTTTAAGGCATACAGAAGGAAACAGCAATCTTGAGTTTTATACTCTACAAGAATACCTTCCAAAAATTGAAGTATGGCTGAGGATGTAGTTCAGTGGAATACTTTTGCCTAGCATGTATGAAGCTGTAGGTTCCATCCTCAGCACTACCAAAAAAAAGAATAATTTTTTTTTTCTTGGTATTGGGGATCAAACTCACAACCTTGAGCTTGCCAGGCAGGCACTTATGCTGCTGAGCTAAATCCCTGGCCCTGCACTACAAAAAAGATACAGTAAAAATGTTTTAAGACAGAAACAACACAAAACAGGAATTCATTGTTATCAGAGCTATACTAAAGGAAAGGATAAAATGAGAAAATGAATCTAGATGCATGGAAATGTTGGCAGGAATGAAGAAAATGGAACAGGTCAATACAAATGTATTAACTGTACAAAATAGTAACTATTATACCCCTTCTAATATAAGTAAATGTAAAATTAAAATGCAAAGGAATAAAAATGCCCAAAAGGCAGGGAGGGGGAAAGAGTTAAGTGTTCTAAGAGTCTGATAATATCAGGAAGTGTCAAAATAATTTGTATTAGACTGCAACATGTCAAGATACTGAATGCATATTGAAATCTGTTGATAATTACAAAGGATATCTAGTAAGTTCATAGGGTAGGAAAAATGGAATTTTTTTTAAGCCGGAAAAAACAATGATACAAAATCTCAAAACGAGATAGTAGGAGGGTAACAATGGTTAATATGTTGCACATTTATTGTCAAAGTAGTTGCTAATATTGCAAGATATAGGCATGAAAAATTGATCAAATAATAGAAACACAAACCTTTCTTTTCAGTAAACTAATAGAAATTAGTAGTATAACTATCTTAACTATCATATAGTGTATATATTTATTTTTCCTTTTCTCTTCTCCTTTCCCCCATTTCAGTTTCTCTTTCCTTTTGATCAGTTTCTTCCTGTTTTGCAATATCTATTATACATTTTGGATCTTATGTATCCTTTTGACTTCTTATCCTAGGGAGACAATATGTTTACACATGTATGTCTAATTTGTTTCACTCTTGAGTATGGTCTCATGTTGCATACACTTACCTACAAAATTCTCAAGTTTATCCTTATTTATTGCTAAGTAGTATTCCACTGTATAAAAACACATCCTTTTTATCCATTCCTTGGTTGATGGGCATTTGGGTTGTTTCTGAGATTCAGCTATTTCAAACTGTACTGCTATAAACATGTGTGCACATATATCACTGTGGTATATTTTTAATTCTTCTGGGAAAATACAGAGAAGCAGAATAGCTGGGTCAAATGGAACCCCTAATCCTAGTTTTTTGAGGAATCTGCAAACTGATTTCCACAGTGATTGTATTAGCCTATACTTCTGCTAACAATGGAGAAGGGTTCCTTTTTTTCCACAGCCCTGACAGAGTTTGTTACTGGTAGATATCTTGATGGTAGCTATTCTCAGTGTTGTTTTAATCTGTATTTCTCAAATAACCAGTGATGATGAGTATTTTTTCATATATTTATTTGTCATTGTATTTCTTCATCTGAGAAGTGTGTATTCATCTCAGATGCTCATTTTTGGACTGAGTCTTTGAATTTGGAGGGTCTGAATTTTTTCAGTATTTTGAATGTTCTACACAGAAGTGCTTTGTCTGATGGTCATTTTTACTTTGTTGATGCTTTCTTTTGATGTGGAAAAATTTATTAATTAAAAAGATAAGATCCCAGTTGCTGATTCTTTGAAGTACTTCCCATGCAGTTTGGGCTTTGTTCATGAAGTCTCTGCCTACATATATGTCTTCAAGATTTCTTCCTACTTTCTCTTCCAGTAGATTTAGTGTTTCTGCCTTAATATTTGATCACTGATCTATTTTGACTTTAGTTTAGTGCATGGTGATAGATACGAGTCTAGTTTTACTCTTCGGCATGTAGAGAGTGAGTTTTTCCAGGACCATTATATTAAAGATGCTATCTTTCTTCCAGTGAACATGTTTGGCCCCTTTGTCAAAGATAAGGTGACTGAGTATGTTTGTAGTTGTGTCTTTTTTGCCAGTACCATGCTAATTTTATCACAGTAGCTTTGTAGTTTAATTTCAAGTCAGGGATTGGGATGCCTCTTGCCTTGCCTTTGTTGCCCAGAATTGCTTTCATTATTCTAGGTCTCTTCTGATTCCAAATGAATTTTTGGAATGCTTTCTCTAGTTCTGTGAGGAATGTAATGGTATTTTGATGGGGACTGCATTACACTTATTTAACAATTTCAGGAGTATGGACATTTTTACTATGTTGGTTCTTCCTACCCATAAGCAAGGGATATCTTTCCATTTTCTGATATTCTCTTCAATTTCCTTTTAAAATGGAATATTTTTGATTAATCCAAAAGGCAAAAATGATGGAAAACCAAAACTAATCAGCCAAATAGAAAACAAACAGTAAGATAGTTAGATAGAAGTCCAATTCAAACTGATTACATTACTTCAGAGTTTCTTAACAGTAGCACTACTGACATTTTGGATTGAATAATAATTTCTTGGTGGAGAGCTATCTCGTGCATTTTAGGGTATCTAGGGCATCCTTGGCCTTTACATCTTGGCTATCCATCTATCCACTATATGCTCTCAGCACTCCCTCAGTCATGACAACAAAAAAGGCTCCCATCACAGCCAAACAATCTTTGGAGGGTAAAAATCAACCCTGAATGAGAACCACCATTAGAATCAACATAATCCCAATCAAAAGTCCAATAGGACTTTTGTTAAAAAAAAAAATCATAATGAGTCTACAAATTTTATGGGAATGTAAAGGACCTAGAAGAGTAAAGATAATTATGAAAAAAATTACAGTATCTGATTTCTTTTTTAATTTTTTAAATTTTATTTTAAAAGGGAGTAAAATTAAACACAACAAAACAGAACAGAATGGGACATAAGAAAGCATAACTTTCTAAGCTAGACAACCAAAGATCTTGACTATCTGTCATATTGTCTCTTGTATTCTTCCAAATGGTTGTCCTTATCCTTGCATATGGAGAGCTCATACTAAATAACACAGCCAATCTTTTCACAAGATGTGTAGTTCCCTGGCTCCCATTTGCTAGGCAGGGGGGAGGGGGAAGGGGGACACGGGATGGGGGACAGGATGACATGAGATGTCTGATTCTCAGCCCACACACAGACAGGATCACAGTCGCCCCCCAGAGATGGGAAGAGTTCCTTGTTTTCCTGGCACCCCGAGTCAACCACACGGTGCAGGTCCCGATGCACCAGGGTCTCTCTCCTCCAGGCCCCCTAAAGTCCACCATACTCACCTGCTATTTCTTTCTGATGGATTGACCATTCCATTTCCAAAGTTCTGAAATGGCCAATAGACCACAGACAGAATTCTCTTTAGGCTCCTGTTTGAAACCAGCAGCTACAGCGATCTACTGGCCTTGCTTCAGGGCCAAACAGTATCTGATTTCAAGATTTATTGTAAAGGTCCAATAATTAGTATAACTGGAATAAACAAAAACAAATTCATAGAGAAGAAAAAAGTTCAGAAATAGCATCATGCAGAGGTCAGATCTAGATCTATACACCTCCAAAAGTGACAATAAAATGAAATGGAGGAAAGAATCATTTTTTCAACTAAGGGTATTATGTTACCTGTCTACCTATATTGAAAAATACACAGTACTCACAGTGGAACATGCTCCAAGACCCCCCAAAATCTTTCTGAAACCACAGATAGCACCTAAATATATATTTATGTATGTTTTTTCACATATATGATTAAGTTTAGTTATCAAGTTAGATATAGTAAGATTAACAATTATAAAATTTATGTGAATTTATTCTCTCAGAGTCAATCAAAATACTAATTTTTGTTTTGTTCTGTTTTGTGATTTATGAGTATTTTATTATTTGGGAAATTTTGAGAAATGACCAAACTGCAGCATATCAAAAAACTAGGACCAGTTTTAACTATTTGAAAACTTTAAATTTAGGTTTGTTTTGAAACTAACTTCCAAACAAAACAGGATAACTTCCAAACAAAACAGTACAGTATACTACATTGCTGAAGGAGCACACACTTTCTGAGACTTGTTTCAAAGCAAGTTTCTTTGTATTTGCTTCTACAAAGAGTTGAGAAGTCATTATTTGCTAGTCACTATCAGTCACCTTACACACAAGGACTTAGGAGGAAAATTGCTGTCAGTTGTTTTCCCTGCCTGCCCACCTCTGTGATGATTCGCCCCAGTCCCAGTGTAGTGGCCTCAGTGCCTACTGGGTTGTGGGTGGCACTTGTCCCAGGTGCCCCGCTTTCCTGGCACAAAGTAGCCCATCAAGCCTCGAGCATGTAGGCTGAGTTTGTAGGGATGGCGCCTCTGCTTCTTGGGGTTTGTATTTTCTAGTCCTAGCATTTTGCAGCTTCCTTAGTATCCTCTTTTTGTTCATGGTCTTGCTCATTATGGGAGGGCAGTGTGTTCTTAATTATGTTAATTAGGAATCTTCTATTTATAACAGCGAGAGGACACTTCATCCAACCCATAGGTCCCGTTGTTTCTGCTCTAGTTTTCCCACCTTTTGTCTCCTTTAGCAGTTCTTCCAGTACTTTCCTCTCTAGGTCCGGGTATTCTTCCACTGCTGGGCAGCTTCCCAAATCCTTAGCTGGTGCTGGCGGAACAGAGGTTCTGTCCCATTAGCATGAAATGTGTGGGTGAAGCAGGAAGGAAGGAAGGGGCCCAAAATATTAGTATTTTTGGAAGATGCTTGATCACAGAAAACAAAATTGTGGGTAAGAGGGAAGGACTCTATATATGTATGTATATATGTACACGTATGTTCCATCAACCTAGATTTGATCTCACACTAATGTAATATGTAAAACAAAGCTTTCCAAAAGAAACAGACTCTTTTTGTGAGCTTGGAGCAAGCAAAGATGTCTTAGGTAGATACATAAAATTAAAAAGGATAAACTAAACAACAGTAAGAATAAAAAGTGCTGGGCCGGGGATTTAGCTCAGTGGCTTAAGCACCTACCTGGCAAGTGCAAGGTCGTGAGTTCGATCTCTGGTACCAAAAAAAAAAAAAAAAAAAAAAAAAGAATAAGAACTGCTCATCAGTGTACACTATTAAGAGAGAGAAACAGCAGCCCAAAATGTGAGGGAAGATACTGGCTAGTTACCTGATAAAACACTCATATCAAATACTTAAACAGAATATATAAGTGATTCAAAAATAAACTATTAAGAAAATGGTAAACAATAGAAATATGATAAAAGACTTGTACAGCCAACAGCAAAGGCTATCCAAATTACAAATGTCAATCAACAATGAAAGAACATTCAACGTCATTAGAGAAATGCAATTAAAAACTGCAATAAAAAACCATTATACATCCACCAAAAGTGCTAAATTAAAAAAACAAAAGAAGAAGAAGCCAGGTGCAGTGGCACAGCCCTATAATCCCAGCACTTGGGAGGCTAAAGCAGGAGGACTGATGCAAGTTGAGACCAGCTTGAGCCACATAGCAAGTTCAAGGCTCACCTGAATTCAAGACCTTATCTCAAAAAACCAGAAAAACCAAAAACCAAGGAAAGAAAAAAATAGGTATTGGCAAGGATACGAAGCCATTAGAACTCCTACTTACTGCTCTAGGAGTATAAATTGGTACAATTCTTTTGGAACTCTGGTAGTTCTATCATTCTATCTATCATTCTAAAGGTGAATGTATGCATGCCCTATGGTCTAGTCATTCCACTCTTTGATGTGTATCCAACAGAAATGTACATGTTTTTCCAAAAGCATACATCTGGAATACACTATCTACAATCACCCTAAAAGAGAAACCACCCAAATGCCTATTTATAGCAGAATGGATAAACTTGTGGTATATTCTCTCATGGAATGCTATTGACTGTAGATGTAGATTTATCACAGAGATCGAACGAATGTGTTAAGGCTCAGAAATACATAAGCCAGATTTCTGTAAGGAAGACAATATAACACACTGATACTTTGATATAACTATAAAAGGCAATCATAGCTTTATGGGATGACCATGAAATCACACTTGTGTAACAATATGTCAATTACAGAAGAAATTGTTTAGAGATTCAGAACCTTAAGAGCCTTCTTGAGTCTATTCTTATAAAGTGCAACCCTGATTATTTAAAGTGGTGTTTCTGCTAAGTTTAATGTTTATAAAACTAACAGTGACAGCAGCATTCTAGCTCAAAAAGTGTTACGAGATGAGGCATGTGGAACAAAATCATTCTCTAGGTGAATACAGAAAATGATCAAGAGACAGCAACTGAAGATACATAAGGATGCATAAACTGGTCTTCCCATCTCATGGCCATCTAAACCCCAGTTTGGGGGACACCCACTGTGGTCCTGAGAAGCAGACACTGCAGAGGTGGCAGAAGAGATCTGCAGTTGGAAAATATGAATAAACTCATTCCCTTGGCAAGACCTTCCCCCTACTTTCTACCTCTTTCTGTCTTGTTACAGAAATGAGTTATTTAAAATCCCTGGGCCATGGTGTACAGGTGATGAAAACAAAAGAAACATTGTGCAGGATAAAGTGTTATATTTAAAAACACTTAAGAGGATAAGATGATGGTTCTCAAGGTACTTACTGTATTATAAAGCAAGAAGTGTGGGAGAGAAGTACAGAATGAATACAGACAGAGCTTGGTAGTTAGAGAGGAATAATGTGAATTGGGATGGGAAGACTACAAGGCTAGGGCTGTGTGAGAAGGCTGCTCGAGGGAAAAGGCCATCACAAGTACAGGTCAGAGGGAGAGAAGGCATAGTACCTAATCCAAACCGAAAAAAGGCAAAGATGTCATTGTAGTACACGAGCCAGGCTTCACCCTGGGTAATATTCTGATAGATCCTGTGCTTCCCTACTTTCCACTTGTCGTTCTCACACATGTCCTCATGGCTTGTTCCCCTGCCTCTTTCAGGGCTTTGCTTCTAAACGAGGCCTTCTCTCATGGTCCTTGTTACAAACTGTCCCCCTCCTCAGGGGTATCTCCTGAGCCATTTTCTGCCATTTAAAATTTCCTTCACAGTACTGAGCACCAGCTGTCAGAACAGATTATCTACTTGTTTATTTTCTCTCTTCACTGGAATATAGGTTCTAGGAGGCAGAAATCTTTGACTGATTTGTTTACTGCTTCTAGCATAAAATACGTATTTATTAATTGCATACTAAATTAATAGCTGTCTTCTAAGATCTGGTTCTTTTATCGGTAGAATTTTTGTATCACCTATACCTGGACTGGATTCTGGGTAAAAACTGCCATTATTTCTGTTCTCTTGGGGTGAGCTATTCTTAGAATAGGTAGTTCATCCATTAAGGGAAGATCTTATTATATCCACTTTGGGGGGCAATCACAGTTCTAGATTTTGGCTGTACCCTATGTAAAATTCCTGGACCATCATGTACAAGTGATAGCTCACTTTTAGGTTTCTAAGACAGAGATGGGCTAAGCATGAGAAGAGGAATTTTATAACTTGGTTCTAGTCCTGATTCTTGCTGTACTTGGCTAGGGGATTTCCATAAAATTTAGCTTCTTCAACAAAAAAATAAATTTGATAAGTAAGATGATGTATAAAACTCCCAAATCTGAATGATCTGCCTATGGAAAAGAAGACCGGGCTTTGACCCCACAGATTGGAATTCACAACTACCAATACAAATTATTGAGGAGTTTTTTTTTGGTTGTTGTTCAAAATATCCACATGACTATTTCACATACATAAATCCCTCATCCATAAACTGAGGAGCTCAAGTTGCAGAGGTTAAGTGATGATCACATAGTGAGCAAGTGTCAGACATGGGATTCTTCTCAAGCCTGACTTACTCCAAAGGCTGCATGTGCTTTTTCCACTACACCAGAGCTTCCTGGCTATTTATCAGAATCTAGGGGAACAATTAAGTACAGATTCCTGGGTTTCAAACCAGAGCTACTGAATCAGAACCTATTTTGGGGCAAGATGG
This sequence comes from Dolichotis patagonum, assembly GCA_004027295.1. Lineage (NCBI taxonomy): Eukaryota > Metazoa > Chordata > Mammalia > Rodentia > Caviidae > Dolichotis > Dolichotis patagonum. Next base: position 52,550 of record PVJX010008798.1, read on the forward strand.
GTATGTTTGGGAATCCATGATTTTAAAAGTTAACAAGGTCAGTCTTGTGACCAGTCAGGAACAGGAATCCTGCAACATGTAATAGTCTACCTACACAGAGAAGTATTTCTTATTCAGTACTTCATGTGGCAGTAACATTCAAAGCATGCTGTAAGGCTGCTACCTTTGGTTAAAATGATGAATTTATTTGCCTCTCCCCTCAATCTCATGGTATATCTTTTAGTGTTGTCACCTTACTTGCTATTTTTCTGTATCTGATAGTGTCTGCCAAGCATTTCCCACTCACTCATGTTTAATAAATAAGTAAAACAAGGTGGACAAACATTAAGCTTTCAGTATACTCTGAAAATTTTTTGCTTCCTACTCATCTTTCTTCCTAGAAATGCTTCCTTAGCATATACTATGTGCCATACATTGTGCTAAGCTCTTGAAAAAGAATGGGATATAAAAAGTTCCTAAATTAAGCCTGATGCAGTGGCACACTCTTGAGTGTTGGAGCCTGAGTTAGGAATCGGGGCTTCTATCTCCACTTAGCAGTAATGATACAGACTCCCCTTTTCCAACACTATGAGTGGTGTTAGAGAAAGCCAGTCAAAACAGAAGACTTGAATATGATTTAGAGACTGAGAACACAACACAAAAAAGTCCAAGTTTCAGTAAAAACATCACTCATCACACTAAGAACCAGGAAGCACTCAAACTGAAGGAAAAAGACAATTTTAAGACATATCAACAGTAAGATGACAAAGATGTTAGAATTATCTGATAAAAATATTAAAGTAGCTAGGATTAATTTTTTGCAGGCACAATTATGAGCATGCTTCAAATGAAAAAACAGCCTTGCAAAAAATTTAAAGAATTTGGAACTAACAAAATTAATCACAAAAAACTCAATGAATGTGTTCAATAGCTGAATAAAGGGAACAGAGGAAACCATTTGTGGGCTGGAAGCTAGAACAATAGAAATTACTCAATCTGAACATCAGAGAGAAAAGACATTGACAGGGAGAAAAAAATCCAAACACCCAGAACCTCAGGACTTATCAGACTTCACAAAAGATCTAAGAGTCTCAGAAGGAGAAGAGAGAGAAGGCAGGGATGAACAAATACTCAAGGAAATAATGGCTGAAACCTGCCAAATTTGACATGAGAAACCTCTATATTCAAAAAGTCAAGTGAATCTGAAATAATATAAACTCAAAGAAATTTACAATAAGACATGTCATTAAATTTCTGGAAATTAATGACAAAAAAAATTCCTCAAAGCAGTCAGAGAAAAAAAATACTTCACCTACAGGAGAAAAAACAATTTATGTGACAGTAGATTTTTCATGAGAAACCATGTAGGCCAGAAGGAAGTTAGTCGCACAATAATTATCAAGTGGTAAAAAAGAAAATGAACTGTCAACACACAACCCCTATACCCAGCAAAAGTGTTCATCAAGAACAAAAAGAAAACCAAGACATTTTCAGGTGAAGGAAAAGAATGGCTGAAGAAATTTCTCTAAACAGAAAGGAAATGACTAGAAAGAGAGAGACTTTGGAACATCAAGGAGGAAGGACATGGTAAGCAGAAATATTTGTAAGTACAAAAGGTTTTTCTTATCCCTCTTGAAATTTATAAACTGCACTAGACAGGTGAAGCAAAAATTGTAACACTGACGCGGTTCTACGTGTGCAGTAAACCGGATGTGGTGGTGCATGCCTGTAATCTCAGCACTTGGGAGACTGAGGCAGGAGGATCATTGCAAGTTCGAGACTAGCCTGGGCTACAAAGTGAGCTCATGGCCAGCCTGAACTGCATAGTGAGACCCTGCCTCAAAAAGACAAAAACAAAAACAAAAACAAACAAACAAACAAAAAAACCCCAGTGCATTAATGAAATCTTAAAGACAACTATAAATAGGGGAAGGTAAAGAGATATTGTGCTTTATTAGAACCGAGAAAGATAAGGTATAACTTTTTAGAGCTTTCAATGATACAAACAGCCTGATGCAGCATGTGTACCACAAGTTAGCCACCACTGACCTAGAGCAACTTACAGAGATACAAAAACTTACAGAGATACACTGAAATACACTGTAAGTAAATCAAATGGAATTCTAAATGACATTCAAGTAACCCACAGAAAGGTTGCGAAGAAAAAGAAAACAAAATAAGTAATAAGCAGAAAAAACCCAAAATGGCAGTTATAAACTTTATTATATCACAATTATATTCAATGTAAAAGGTCTAAAACACCAAGTAAAAAAGAGATCGTCAGAGTAGATTTAAAAACATAACTATATACTGTCCACAAAAAACTCACTTAATATAGGTAGGCAGAAGGTAAAAGGATGGAAAAAGATATTTTCATGTCAACATTAATCAGAGGAAAACAACAGGAGCTGTATCAATATCAGATAGAGATTCTGAGCAAAGAACGTTACCAACAACCGAAAGGGACATTATATAATGATTAAAAGGTAAGTCTAGTAAGATACAGCAATCCTGAAAGTATACGCATAAAACAGCTGAAAAATTTGTGACACAAAAGTGGAAAGAACTCAGTGAAGTACACAAATGCACAAGTATGAATTCAACATTCCTCTCTCAATAAATGATAGCTGAAAACAAACCAGCAAAGATATTAAAGAACTCAGTACCACCACCAACCAACAAGATCTATGGTATTTGTAAAACATTCCACCCCACAACAGCAGAATACATTCTTTTTAAGTAGCCACAGAATATATATTATGATTGAACATATGCTGGACCATAAAACAAACCTTAACAAACTTAAAATAATTAAAATCATACACAGCATGTTCTATAACCATAATAGACTCTAGCTTGAAATCACTAACAGAGAGACAACAAGAGAATCCTCAAATATCCGGTAGCTAAATGACACATTTCTAATTAATCTGTTATAAAAGGTCTTAAAGAATCAAACACCCATGGAAATGAATGAAAGTGAAAATATAACATTTTATTAAAATCCATGGTGGGGTGGAGTAACTGTCAAGAGGGGACAACCAGCTGAACTGAGTTAGCATGGGTCTAGGCAAGAGAGATCTACCCAAGGATTGTTGCCATCACATAAAAGGAGAACTGGAGGGGAAAATGATATGCTGTCGATTTTCCCAGAGAATGCTGGGGATTTAGCTCAATGGCATAAGGCAAGCGCAAGGTCGTGAGTTTGATCCCTGGTACAAACAAAAAAAAGATTTTTCCTGGAGAAGTTTGCTGTTTGCTTTCCTGATATAAACATCTGTGGAGGACCTCTGAGACAGTTTCCAGGGAAAGAAGACAATTTGCCTCCATTTTGAGTCACCTTTGTCCTACTTCTGTTACTGATATGCACACAGCTGGCTAGGAAAATGCCCTACCCCCTTGACTGCTGTTAAGCAATGCAAATGGGTCCAGTCCAGGCAGAGGCACCAATATGTAGTCTCTACTACTAAGTGTTAGCTAGGCCAAAAGAGTCTGTACTGTCGTCAGTTGTTGGCTGGGATGAGAGGCAGTGAGGTCCCAGGGCAACAAAAGCTGGAAATTAGACCCGAAACACAAGATAGTTCCTCAAACTGTATTATGCAGATTCCTTCAAATTTAGAGGCTATCGGTTATGGAATTTAGGAATCTTCTGCATACCTCTCTCTGCATACTGTAGAAGAGTAACTGTGTCTCCTACCTAATGCAGACAATACTCACCTACTTCCTGCCATTCTCACAGTCAACTCAACCCTGAGCCACTCTCCTCTCCACAAATTAATAAAACAATTTCTGTCCTGCGTCATAGTCTTTGTTCTAGTTAGGCTTTGTTCCCACTGGACTTAGGACCTCCTTGGTTCCCCACAACTGCAAATATGTCTTTGTCTCTTTCGTCTTCCCATTGGTTGCATTGGAAGTGGTAGACTGGAATTAACTCTTGAGGATTCTAACAACTTGTCCTGGGGATTACAATTTATAAGCCCCACCGGGCCACAGTGAGGTCTGGACAGACTCCTATAAACAGCCACAGCTGTCCTCACTGTCAGTGGTACTTTGGTTCTCACTGTAGCCAGGGATGGGTGCTGTTCTCTTTTGGGGAGCTCTGGTTTTTGCCTTGAGCGTTGCTTCTTGCCTTCTGTGCAGATTTCTCAGTCTTGTGGCATAGCTTCTTCACCCCACTGGCGCAGACATTCTAGCTTCCACTGCTGGCCTTTGGGCTTTCCCAGTGCAGATCCCTGATACAGATTGGCATGAGACGTTACTCTGAGCTCTAGGCCTTCGGTTAGACTCGGTACAGGACACTGCTATGGGATCCACGCCCTTGGCTGGATTGCTTGGGTCTTTTAAGATGTAGACAGATCTCTTGCACTCTTTTGCATTTGACTTTCTGAATGAATATTATACAATAATCCTATAAATTATGTGTTCTGCGTTAAATGTATTCCCTTACACTACTGACCGCAACACATGTCCATAGCACAGGTAAGCTGAGAGGTAAATTTACAGTACTAAGTGATCTCTTAGAAAACAGGAAAAGGTCTTACATAAAAAACATTAACTTCTACCTCCCACAAACTTAGGAAATGCAAAATAAATCTAAAGCAAGCAGAACAAAAGAAATACAGATAAAAAGTAATGAAATCAGAAGATAAAATCAGTGAAACAAAAAAACTTTTTAAAAAAACATCAATAAAATAGACAAACTTCCAGCAAGACTGATGGGAGAGAGAGCAGTGAGAAAGGGCAGCAGAAAGGAGTATCATAAATTACCAGTAATAAAATGGTAGAGTGCCACAGATCTTGCAGACATTAAAACCACAATATGCAGCTGGGCACGGTGGTGTATGCATGTGGGCTTGGCCCAGCACTCTGGATGGCTGAGGCAAGAGACAGCAAATTTTTGGCCAGTCAGGGCAAATATAGCAACTTATCAAGACGCTGTCTCAAAAACCAAAAAAAGAGCTGGGGATGCAGCTCAGTGTGAAGGGCCTGGATTCACTCTCCAATTGTTTCCCTTCCCCCAAGATGGGTTTAGAATGCCTGTATACCAACTACTTGGGAGGCTGAGGCAGAAAGACTGAAAGACCAGTTCAGGCAACTTAGTAAGACCCAATCTCAAAACAACAAAAAAAAGGGGATTTAGCTCAGTAGTACAGTCCTTGCCTACCATGTACAAGGCCCAGGATTTGATCAGTAACACTGGGGAAAAACAAAACACAAAAACCTCACACAAAATACATGTAAGTTTAGTCTGTTTTTTCATTACTATAATAAAATACTGCTGGGGCAAGACTACAAAGAAAAGAGGTTTATTTTGCCTATAGTTCTGGAGGTGCAAGGTCTATGGGCTGTATAAGGTGACACCTTTCCCTGCTGGCAGAGTTCCCTTGGTGGCACAGGGCATTGCATGGCAATAAACAGGGCATGTGTGTGTGTGTCTGTCTGGTCACTCTCTCTCATAAAACTACTTCATTCACAGGAGCTCCATTCTAATGACTTCTGACCCTAGATCATTCCCAAAGGCCTCACCCTACATGTCACAGTTGGATTAAGTATCTAATCTCTTTATGCCTCACACTGGGTATTAAATTTCAACACATGAAGCCTTGGGGTACATTTAAATCATACCCGAACCATAATATACACACAAAATGCTCAAAACATAAACTATCACAACTTATTCTACATGAAAGATTATTTGAATAGTCTTTAACTCTTAAGGAAAATGAATTTGTCATTTAAAACTCCATGGGGTTGGGGGAAAAGAGAAAAATAATCTCTAAACCAAGATGGTTTCACTGGCAAATTCCACCAAATATTTTTTAAAAATTCTGCACAATTTGCTCTAGAAAAAGAAGATGAAAAAAGACTTTCCAATCCATTTTATGAAATGAGTACTACACTGGCACCAAAACTAAAGACAATACAAAAATCAGACAAAATACAGATGAGTTTCCTTTATGAAGATACATACAAAAACCCTAAACAAAATATCTGGAAATGTAACTCAGCAGTAGGCAAAAAGAATTATATACCATAACAAAGTGAGATTATTCCAGGGATGCAAGGCTGGCTCACCATCTGAAAATCAACCAGTGTAATTAATATTAAAAAGCCCAAGAATAGAAGGCACATAATCTTTTTGGGGGGAGTTGTATTTTTTTATTTTAAAGAGGGAAAAAGAAAATAAAACAAAGGCACATAATCTTAATGCTGCCATCTCTCAGATCTCTAGAAAGTGATATATTCTAGACTCAGTCTATCTGTACTTATGTCTTCTTATGACCCCCACATTTATATCTCTAACCCAGATCTCTCTTTTGAACTTCAGACTGACAAACCCAATTACCTATTACACATCTATATAGTTGGCCCTTTGTTATCTGTAGTTCTCACATCCGCAGTCAAATAACCACATAAGAGAAAAACCCTGTAACTCTACTGTGTATACAACTTCTTTTCCTTGTCATTGCTCCTAAAAAGTACATATAACAACTATTTACACTGTATTGGGTGTTTTAAATAACCTAGGTATAATTAAAATATACAAGAGGATGTGTGTAAGATATATGCAAATACTATGTCATTTTATATAGGAGACTTGTGCATCAGTGTGAGTTTATCTGTGGCATGTGTGTCTGTGTGTCCTAGAACCAATGATAATGAGTGATGACTGTACTTGGACAGGCACTTCCAACTGGATGCATCCAAACTCAAACTCCAACCAGCTTTTTGTAAATCAGTAAATGGCAACTTCATTCTTTAAACTGTGTAGGCTAATATCCTTTGGGTCTTCTAAACTCTTGGACTTTTCACAGACATCCAACTTATTAGCAAATCTTGCTTTCTCTTCCTCTAAAATTTCCATAGCATCTGTCCTCTTTTCAATACCTCCTCTGATATAACCCTGGTCTGATTCACCCTTTTATCTGGGTTATTACAACAACTTATAAACTGGCCTTCCTGTCTTCCTTGTACCATCATGATTTTCTGCTTAACAGCCACAATACTCTCTTTTGCACCAAACTCATAATTCATTCAGAGGAACAGCCAAGTCTGTATAATTGCCTCCAAATGATGTAGTGTCCCACTACTCTCTAAGCTTGTTTCAAATCATTCCGATCTTATTGTCCTCTTTTCTGTTCCTTAAAAATGCTTCCCTTCTAAGTAAGCTAGGTTATAATCTATTCTGATTTCTTATAGGGTTTTGATCAAATGTTACCTTATCAGTGAGGTTTCCTCTGATCAGCATAAATGTCGGATTCCTATCCATCCATAAATAATGCATTGATTTTTATTCAACATACTTGGCACTTCCTGATTCATTTTATTCTTGCATATTGATTTTTACACCCCCTCTCCAATAAATTTTCAAGGATACAGACATTTTGTATGTTTGCCTAGGATAGCACTTCAGATATAGGTGCTCAAAAATGATTTGATGAATGAATGAATGAACCATTGGTTCAGGAGTAACTATAAGACTTCCAGGAAGATGGTGGAATGGTGAACAGCAGAGAAACAGTCTCTCCAAGATTTGGTATCCAGAGACTGGAATATAGCAATGTGATGAAGAAAAGGAAGGAAGTGAGGCTCTGGGACTCAGCAAAGATCTGAAGCAAGAATTGAAGTCCATGGGGAGAGTGAAGAGAGAAAACTAAGGAAGAAGGTGGCAAGTGAGCTTTCTCCTTAAGCCCTAACTCACTATGTGGGAGGGGCCGCACAAACCTGCAGACCCATGGTTACTACCGTTGACTCCAGATGCCACCACAGAGAAATGTACCAGTGGAATACAGCAGTGGACACAATGGACTGCAATGGCTGGTAATTTATTTGGGTTCTGATGCTCCCAACAAGGGCGACTGGCCGGTAGCCATTTTGGAGAGGGGCCAACTGAACTTAGAGTGGCTCCTAGTGACAGGGAGAGGTAGAACCAAGTTCAAATTGGCAGGTCAAAGAGCTGTTGGCAGGAGCTGCTGTAGGTTGAACAGATCAGGTTTTGCTACCACAGTCAGAAACAAACTGAACATCAATGGAACTAAAGGTGATGCTTACTGGAATTATCCACTACCACAAGGTAAATCTATGGTTGGCTTGCTGGGATTAATCAACACAGATCTGGGTTCTGTCTGCCTACTTTGCCTACTAGTGACAGCAGAGAAATGCCCTGAAGTAGACTTTTTTTTCTTGATTGTTCTTGTTTCTTTAATGAATGTGAATATTGTTTCTAGTTTTTTGTTGCTGTTCTGTTATTGCTTCCTTCTTTCTTGTCTTTTTCACCAGTTTCCCAAAGTTCACATAATCCTTTGTCCTACAGTTTTGCTTCTAATCTTGTCCTCTTCTTCTATTTCTGTTCTATTCTTCCAACCCCTTTTAAACTTTTTCCCTAAAAAAAATATATGCCCCCTTAGGTGGACCTATTTATCTATTTGTCTATGAATGGATCCTAGTGTTGTTTCTGTCATTTGGGTATTATGAATAAAGCTGCTATGAACATAGAAAAAAAATTTTCTCCCCTAAAGGAAAAAAAATCATCGTATTGAGGGCATATTTATTGTATATAATCTCCTGGTCCAATTTGGATTTTGTTATATAACCACAAACATAATTCATACAATTAAAGGAAGTGGAAGTAATAAAGCAAATGAATGAGATGCTAGGAAAAAAAATTAAATCAGAAATAATTTCTCTGATAATTACAGAGGTAGTGACCATAATGAAAGATATGCTTAGTGACTCTAGAGCAGAGGATATAAAAAAAAATAGGTGCTTAGGAAAACGAGGGGAACTATGCATGCCCAACATCGGAAAGAAACAGAATCCATGAAACATATTCAAACAGGTATCCAGGAGATCAAAAATTTGATTGACAGTATATATAGCAGAATGAGCCAATGTGAGGACCAAATATCAGATTTAGAAGCCAGGACTGCAGTTGCTGATCATGAACAGAGATATCTTAAAAATAACAAGGGAACCACAAAAAAACAAAACAAAACAAAACAAAACCGCAACAACAACAATAAAACAATACAGCAACTTCTAGATGATGCAAAGAAGAATAATATAAGACTGACGTCAACAAAAAAAGCAGGAGATAGGGCAAATAACATAAACCTCTTTATAAAAGTAATGGCAGAAAACTTCCTAAGCACAAAAAATGAGTTTGACACACATATAAGTAAGGCATACAGAACTCCAATTAGCCCTGATAAAAAATAATAGTAAAGATTCCAGAAATCCAACACAAGACTAGAATATTAAAAAGCTATTAGAGAAAAGAAACAAGTCACCTATAAAGGAAAGCCCATCAGAAATATAGCAGACTCCTTAACACAAACCCTCAAGTCAGGGAGAGCTTGGAGTAAAGTATTTCAGGTCCTAAAAGAAAACAAACTCCAACCCAGATTGATATACCCTACAAAACTATCTTTCAAACTTGGAGAAATAAGATATTTCCATGACAAAGACCACCTGAAGAAATTCATGAGTACCAAACCAGCAATTCAGCATTTTCTGAAGGATCTTCTGGAAAGAAATAACAAGGACTAAAATCCCATGAACCTCAACAGAATGAATCCACTTGGCAAGGCAAGCAATTAAACAGATGGGGGGGGCAACAACAGAAAAATAACACGACAAGGATAAGTCAATGCATATCATTTATAAATCATTTAACAAATGGTTTTAAATCACCAATCAAAAGAAACAGACTGTCAGAATGGATCAAGAGGCAAGAGCCAACCATATGCTACATACAAGAAACACACTTATCAAAAAGAAATTCACACACTGAGTGTCAAAGGATGGAAAACAATGCTCCATGTGACAGGAACCTGGAAAAAGCAGGGATAGCTATTCTATTTCTAGACAAAGTGAATTTCAAGCCAACCCAAATTAAGAGACAAAGAAGGTCACTACATCCTTATAAAAACAATCCAAGAGGAAGAGATAACAATCATAAATATATATGTATCAAATACCAATGTACCCAATTATATAAAAGAAATATTAATGGACATCAAAAATCAAATAAGCACTAACATAATTGTAACAGGGAATTTCAATACTGTATTGTCACAAAAAGATCAACTAGATTAAAAAAAAAAGAAAAAAAGAAAAAATATATAAAAACTGAACCAAGCTTTAGAAAAGATGGACTTAGGAGATGTCTATAGAGTTCTACCCCACAGCATCAGAAAACACATTCTTTTCAGTTGCACATGGGACACTCTCCAAAACAGACCACATAATAGCTCATAGAACATGTTTAACGAAATTCAAAGGAACTGAAATTATCTCATACATATTATAGACCATAGCACAACGAAATAGGAAATCAATGGCAAAAGAAACCACAAGAACTTCATAAACACATGGAAATTAAATAACATCTTCTTGAACAATCAATGGGTCACCAATGGAATAAAGAAGAAATTAGTTTCTACAATTCAACAATAATACCAATACAACTAAGTAAAAATTATGGGATGCAATGAAAGCAGTCCTATGAGGGAAATTTATAGCGGTGAATTCTTATAGCAGAAAAAGAATGAGATCAAATGAAAAAACTGATGTTGAATTTCAAGCTTCTAGAAAAAGAAGACCAGAGTAAGCAGCCTGCCTCCCTGGAAAGTGACTGTGGTCTGCCAAGCCATGGCCACCCCAGGGCGGGGAAACCAGAAGCAAGAGCGTCTCCTGAGATCCGCGCCATGCTGGAACTTAGGGCGCCGAGCCAACCAGTAAGCAGCCTGCTGCCTACCGGGGCTTTAGATCCAAACATAACGGGGGAGGGGGGGACACAATTGGGATCCAGGGATCTGGGTATCTCTTAGCAGGTGACCATATTTGGTACAGCAAGTCGGGGGAGTTTCCTTCTACTATCTCTGAAGGCAGATATTTTTATCGCCGTTTTGCTTTGTCCTGATTAATGGTGTTCCTCTATTCAATACTCTGTGTTGATGTGTTCTATAATGTTGTGTATTTCTTTGATTTTGCTCTGCCTAGTAGAAGAACAACTATTGTGAAGACAACGAGATATACAATGTTGCCTGTTACTGTTGTCCTGGTGACCTGCTGTGATGTTCTGTGCCAATTTCACTATACTGTCTCAATTGGCTTTATTCCATCCTGTTTTTTCTGTTTGCAGCCTCACTGTGTGTTCACTTTGTTTGCCTTAATTTTGTAACATGAACAGCTATTTCGGGG